>CM076609.1:82876298-83170690 GCA_038502775.1 Hippodamia convergens
CCAGAAGGTTATTTTCTCATGAATGTGTCAAATAGTGCCCTTCATTTGATCTATTCGATCCTGTGAAACTTATGCTACAAGAAGAACTGTGTTGGACCACAAAAAGGACATAAAACCATTCGAAATAGATTAAAGATGAATACCCAAAGAACTACCAGCTAAAAAAGGCAAATTTTCTTGCCTAACTGCCTGTTGAAATTTATAGTTCAGAGCGAGGTTAAGTTTATAGTAGGTATTCTCAACATCTCGCACTTTTGGTCATCACCTTGTCGTGGTGTGTGAGCTTAAGTAGTTGTGATGAATCCTAAGAACGATGTTTTTAGGACGAGCAACCGAAACCAAGAATGACCAGATTCCTCAACAACATAGGTTAATGAGTTTCAGAAAAAACCCAAGGCACCAAAACAGTAAAAAATTCACTGGATGATTTCTACTTCGGATTCCTTCAGATGCCAGACAAGCAACTGAGGAGGGTTTTTCATTGAGCATTTTCCGCACCTCGAGGCCACGAAAAAGGTAGGTATTATCAAATCTTAAGTTTGATTTAGTAGTTAGATCCCATAGAATAACGATTGAAAAAAAACTACAACGTCTTAACGTCACGTTGAAGTCTCCAGTGAAAACCGCGTCATTCCATAGCAATTTGGCACATCTGTTTCTCGCGACGTTTCATGCATTAATGTAATTATCATTACATGTGAAAAACATCAGATGAAGTTGAATCCCACCATGAGAACAATTTCGATCTCAGGTTTTATATTTCTGTTTAAATACCTGGAAGGATCTTGCAACTCCCTTCAACCTATACTAAAATAGTGTAAGAGGACAAAGATACTCATCCAATTTGAGTGTAGATATAACCTGGACGATGATCATGATTGAAAAAATTTGCAACAATTTTCTGTCTTAACGTCACGTTGAAGTCTCCAGCGAAAACATCGTCATTCAATCGGAAATTGGCGCATATGTTTCTCGCTACGTTTCATCAACGCGTACCATTGAAGAATTTCATGATGCCAACGCCTACCACGCCGCATACCCTGATAACTTCACACAATTATTTCAACGCTTCGAAAAATCGAGGCTAAACGCTCTCGGTCGGCCATGATCCAGTCCCTGGGCCCGCGGTCAAGTCGGCCGGCCGTGAGAGTACGGCCCTGGGGCGACAAACAGTCCTCTAATTGTACGTTATCACCAGGTGATGAATAGTTATTTAATAAAGTACTATAACGATGACCGCTTTTCAGCACCAGACGTGCTGCATCGGACCGTGGTCAAGGTAGGACGAGGAAATTGAAATAGCCTTTTTTCAAGAACAACCAGCAACGCCCAAATGCACGAATTTACGGCTGTTACGATCCTGGTCTCTTATTCGGTCGTTTAAATCGTGAACTGATCGAACTTTTTTTTTTTTTTATTTTTACGCAGTTTATTATTTATGATTTCGTCTCGTCTGGCCATCCATAAGTCACAGCAACTCTTTTCGGCCCTATTGGCCTCACAATAATACAATTCTGGAAGAAAGAATCCTCTAAAGACCAATATGAAGTGTGCAAAGTAAAACTTTTCTTTACGAGAACGAATTGAGAACCTCTATAATGCCAAGGGTCGAGTGAAAACTGCACCTACGTCTTACAGAACTTCTTATTCACAATAAAGAACGATCCCTCCCCAAGTTGAAGGAGTTGTGAAATATAAAGAAATGTGAATTAAAAAAAAAGATTCAAAGTGAATTGTTAGAGTCAGAGTTGACCACCACGAAACGAAAAATATAACTGAAGACAATGCTGTAATGAGTTCATTACAGCACTACTTCTAGTACTGTAACTCAATACGATAGGTACTGACATAGGGAAAAAAAATCATACACGGAGGGCAACGAGTGTTGGTGAAAATGTGTGGTACCTAGTGATAATAATGACAATCACTGAGACTTAAAGATGCAAATTAAGTGCAGGCACTTTCACTTCAAGTAAAATTTTCATTTTGAATATTTCTATAGAGTTCTGGTTTTATGTGGTACCATAATTCTTTTCTCAATAAATTGTGAGTGATTTGGTGATATTTCACTTTATTGACATAAAAGAACAATGATGTAGATTTCTGAATTTTGTCGAATTCGTTTTGTTTTAGAAACATAGATGAATTCAAAATACTAATCATCGAGATGAATACCATTTTCGATTCCCAGGCTCAGAGATCTTTCATCGAGTAATGGCCATATAAACTTGGTTAGCGACCTAATTAGGAAAATAGGTGGTTTGGAACGTAGCTTAGAAATCACCAGAAGTAAATACATGGAATTGCATAAAAAAAAACAGCTTCTCCAGCAAAAAGTAGTCCAACATCTGGTCTTCAACGTATCTCTGAATGAAATGAACTGATGATAGGGAATATTTCAATTGTTTGTTCCTGAAACTCAATTTGTTTGAGATCTTTTTATTTAAGTTTGAAATTGATTTTTCAATCATCCAAGATTCTCAGAACGTTCTATTTTTTTTTATTTGAAATAACTTCTATAAATAAAAGAAACTGTCTGCAAAAAATACCAGGAACTGTGTGTAAAAAAATAGAAACTGGTCTCATGTACATATAAATTATAAATATCTTATATCATTTCTCCAACCTCATGATAAAAAATCTCTGAGCCTGCTAATTGGAAATGGTATTCATTTCGATGATTACTATTTTGAATTCATCTATGTTTCTAAAATGTTCTGGATGTAGCCTCCGTAAAGGCATAGAATTTTCTTATTCTGTTTTTTTTTTTGATAAAAAGTATTTTATTTTTGATGCTTGAGTTTTTTTGACACACAATATAAGGAAAAAACTAAACTAAACCATAAATTGAAAACTAAAAAAACGACTAAAGAATAAAAAAACCAGTGTGTTTCAAGAATCATAAAACAATATACTTCTCACGAAAATAACAATTGGGAAGATGGAAAATCAAAGTTAATTACTCACCACTTGGATAAGTTTCGTCACATTGAAACTGCTCATTCCCAAAATGCACCCCTTCAACTTCGAGAGAAATAGTTTCAGAAAAACAATTTCCTTTCATGGAAAATGATCCTTTCCTTTACTTCCAGATGCCATAAAATAAAACAAAAAGTGTGTCTCAAAGTTTCAATCAAGATATTCTTTATAAAAAACTAACAGATTCCATAAAATAAAGAAATCTACTTGAAAGTTAGGTAGATGAAAAAAAAGGTGAAAACTTAACACTATGATAGATTCATCATATTGAAATAGTTTTTTTAACCAGAACAAAATTGTACCTTTTATTAACTGTAATATATTTATATGTTATATTTAATTAACATTTGTTAACTTTCAGTTTTCTATTTTTAATTGCACTGTTGGAAAATTTTTTATGCTTTCCCCACTAAAAAATTTGTGTTTGGTCTGTCCTTTCTGTCTTACAGAATTTCTCATCCACAATAAGAATTATGAAGAAAAACTAAATAATACATCTTATCAATTCACAAAACATTAAAATAACACAATATCTCTCAATTCTCTTCGGATTTCAAGATTTTGTAAAGCTGCATTTCCAAATTCCACGCCTCAGGACCAAAACCTTAGACTCCTGACAATCTGACCCAACAAAACCATCCCCCATTATCCCAAGAACACCCTCCTAATCCGATTATTCCCATCACCCCGTAGATACATGAGATCGAATCGAACAATTCGTGAAATGCAAGACCTAAAGATTCCATCGCGACAGCTACAAACAAATGTCATCATTTAGGGGATTAATTCCGGTCCACCCCTTGCCCCCCTTCCCTACCCGTCTTACCAATTGTCCGAACGCGACACTCGCCCTCTACCAGGCGTCCCATATTTCAAGCGACCCAAAAGACCCCGGACAGAGATACATCTTCAGATAGTGGAAAAAGATTTCCGATGCCTGGTTCAGGTATTAGTATTAATAGGTACCATCTTTTTTTGGGTTGACAGATGTCATATTTTGATGTATGGCCGCGTCGGACATCTTTAGATTCCTGCTGCTATTGTGTGGCTGTTACGGTTTAATATTTTCATTTGGGCAGAGTCGCCACGAGGGAAGTTGTGTTCGATTTAATCTTTTAAGGATTGCGGGTTTGCCGAAACTTTGTTAGGATTCGGGAATTTTGGTAATCTAAGTTCTCGGTAAGAATTAGTCATCAGCTTTTGGAAATAGGTTGAGGTATTTAAGAAGACTGAATTAAATTTCCCCTCTTCTGTAAGGTCAGTAACAAAAGCGATGTGACAAAAAGAAATACCAAAGAATAATTTATAAAAGAAATCTCTCAGTCAGGCTTCTCATGAACACATAACGTTTCTCCACTTGACTCGTTCATGAAAATCTGTTAACATTACCAACATTATGGAGCACATGTAGCATGTTTAGGTCGATACTTAACATAAGACACAATATAGAGATCAAGTCTCCGAAATTAATGAGCAACATATTCGGGACAAAACAACATTGAAAGATATTCACTGAAACCAAAGACTTGGTGGCGTTATGTCGATGATGTTTTTTTGTAATTTGGCCACATAGCAGAGAACAATTGATGAAATTTTTCGATCGTATTATCAATACAGAACTCACAATTAAGTTCACAATGAAATTGGAAGCGAATAATTTACTCATCTTCTTATTATGTTCCGATGAAGAAATTTCCGAATCATTTTGAAACAAATGTGGTCAAGAACAACCAATTTCATTGAATTCGATCCCTTATATTTGAGGACTTTCATGAAAATAAAAATAATTACATAGTTATAAATTCAAAAGAAGAACCGTTTACAGGACACAAAATTATTTTTGTACACCTGCCATTAAAAGTGACACTTTTAATGACAGCTAACAATGTTAAAATTGATTGTTTACGTGGAAGTGTGTTGAAAATATTTTTGACATTAGTGTTAAAATATTTTTAGCACTTCATTCTCTTATGATGAAATCAGATGAGAAAAATTCAGCATTTGCAAATTTTTATTATTAATATTTTACAATCATTACTTATGAACATTAATATTAATCGTAAAACTAGAACAATTACTAACATTTATGCCCTGTGACGTTAGGGAGCTTCGCAACACATTATTAGAATCCTCAGCACCATCTATACTTGTAGAAACCGAAAGTACAATATTGGATGATGATCCAAAATCTGTTGAGGTTGGGAGAATTTTTTCAGCAATGACATTTCTATATGCAATGGAAAGATCAACATTGACCACGGCTACCGTCGTAGACTTCCATCCACCATGTTTTTTTATATCCGTAATTGTTGCTCCTAATTCTGCTAGCCATGAAGCGGAGGATCTTCGAAAACAGTGTCCGGTATATTGCTTTGGTTCTGTCAGTTTGAGGAATTCGGCAACAATAGATGGAATTTTCCCAAATGTATTAATACCAACTAGATTGGCAGTGCATTTATTATTCATGTATTTCAGGAAAAAACGACGATGTTTGATGACAGAAGGGCGCAGTGCAAAGTACTACTGAAAATAGTCTACATACTTCCCAATAATACTGAAAGAACGACTGTCTTTCGTTTTTGTATTTGGAAGTTGTATAACCAATGATTTATTTTTAAGGGCGCTTGACTTTATAATGGAAAATATGCTCCACAAAGTTGATGAACTCCATATTTTATTCTAAGTATACCAGGAAAACAGTTTCACTGAAGTTCCCTTCTACATTTTTCAATTTACACCAGGCCAGGAAATTGTTATATGCAATATCGTTCAGCTGAACAGATTTTTTAGGTAGGAGTTCCAGATTTGCTCTTCTTGCAGACTCTTCAATATCCAGAGGAACAACCAAATCGTCACTTTTATTAATGATTGGACTCTCGACAAACATATTAAGCAGTTAAAAACCCAAGACGAAAATTGCACAGGAACGAAATTCAAATGACAGCGCCTTTTCTCAATTGTTAGTAATTATAACGTTGTCAACGTTTGCCATTCACAACAACCTTTTGGTTATTTAAATATTAAAATGCATTTTGAAGTTTATTATCATTGCAAATTCGCCCATTTCATTATCAAAATAGGACAGTTTTACAAAAAACATTGTATGGTATTTGTGTTGAAAGTGATTTTATTTTGTTCGTGAAATTGTTCAATTCGCTCCCCTCATTTCACAAACTTTTTCACTCACAAAATAAAACGTCACTTTCAACACTCATATCATAAATAACTATTCTCCATTTCAGTATCGTTATGAGTTCACTACAGTACTAAAAGTAGTGCTGTAATGAAACTCATTACAGCATTATTTTCAGTTATATTTTTTGTTTTGTGGTTGTTAGTACTGACCTCCGATCCTCTCAATTTTCATTTCAAATTCCGTTATCTGTCAAATTTCGTCACACCAACTACCAAGATATAATTCAAAAGTCACTAATCTGAATTTTTTATCTGATTTTCGAGAGTATTTCACAAAACTTGACTGAAATAGAGAAAAGATCGTCTAATACTCGTTGTAGAAGGCAATTCCAACACTCATGCTTCCGAAATTTTGCTCATTCTTCAACTTGCTTCAGAATATACGATTCTGATCTGTACTTAAAAAATCGAACCTTTAGATAAGAACCAAAGGTCGAAGAAATGTACAATATCCCCTGTATATGTGGAAAAACTTATACAGGAGAAACATCGAGACCCTTAGAAATAGTAAAACGTGAATCTCAAAAATAGAGATATTGGTAGATCGCAGATTGCAGATCATGTGTTTTCCAATACCGTCGATCACATGATGGATTGGAATAACACAAAAATTCTAATGACGAAATCTGATACTTATGAAAGTAAAATTAATGAGTCGGTTCGTATTTTAGTTGGGTGAAACAAATAATCTTGGATTGATTTGTTAAGAAAAGAACTGATTTCAGTAATTTCCTTTGAAATTTATTTTCGATCTGTCGTATGTTCCAGAGAATAATCACCCGAACAATTGTGGTCTACTCCTGTCGATGTTTCCAGGAAAATATGATCATTCAAGTGGTGCTACCAATAGTTATATCATCAGAAATGAGACACAAATCATCGGAAGCTAAAAAGCAACAGCAACGCCATCTGTCGGAGAAACCAATCTTTCAAGATTCTCACCGGAAGGCCTAGGTACTAGGTAGTCCTTGTCAGCAGGTGGACGCTTTTGGACGTAGCAGCCACCACTGCCGAGCCTCTGCATCCACAGGCTCCTAAATCAATTCGGAAGATAGATAAAAGGTAGGTGAACCCGAATTTCGACCAGTTTTCCATGTTCACAGCAGCCGATAAGTCATCCAGGGCCGTAATTATCGTCCGCTGTATCTACTGCCTAACCTATCATTGCCCCAGTCTTGGATTAGGGATTGCGCTAACACAAATCAAAGAACAACTGACGTTAGTTCTGTCTGTGTTAGAATGAACAGCAGATGGAATACTTCGTTGGGAACTTTCCATGATGTATGGGACAACTTCTTATGACTTCAGTGTTACACCATTGATCATTGGTCCTTATCTGAGGACTCCGAATTTCACTAATTCTTTTTGTGGTCGAAAAAGTTCACTTATCTGGATTACTTTTCAGTCAGTATTATCGTGTTTGGACGTTTTTCAACATGAAATGAAAGCACACAATTGTCTTAAGCAGGGCTCTCGAGAAAGAAAACTGTGTCTCATGTAGATGTACAAGGTAATACAAATTAGATAATTCACTACTATCTCACATATATGTTTTCAACTGTAAATTAGAATTAATCTTCATCTCATCTGAAAATTTTGAATAGGGGAGTTCCCCAGAGATCTATTCCAGGTCCAATACCATTCATATTGTATATTTATGATCTTTTTAATGATATAACAAGCGGTAAGAATTGAATCCATGCCGATAACACGATTGCTTTCGATAAATCAGATACTATAAGCCTACATGAAATGACAACAACAAACATTGAAAAAGATTGGCAAATATGTTTTCTATGAATGAGACCGATAATGTTCTAAAATGCGGAGCAAACAGATTCGTTTCTATTATATTGGAGTTAGATTAAACATTTTGACGAACATTGCAAGAAATTGTAGATTTCCATTTGATTGATGAAAATAACTACGTAAATTGCAAATATCAGAATCGATAATATTCACTGTCTAATAACAGTATGGTATTATTTTGTGGGGCTAATCTGAAGAATCCAAAAAAGTCCTATACTCAAATACTCGTAGAAGAAATCTATTAACAACATGAAAAATACCGACAATTGAAAAAACATTTTCAAGAGAAGTAGGATACCTACGACAACATATCTGTTCACATTTCTACATGCGTCATATATGTTCAACACTGTCAGAATTAAATTTAAAAAACTCTCACTAACAAATTTGAAATCACGGGAGAAAAACAATCTTTCAGTTCTGTTCTCAAAAATAATGAAGATCTATATGTATATGTATATTCTGGGCTTAACAATATGCAATCTACAATACATATCATCAAGAAACAGCTTGATGCCGTATACCCAGTTTCTCTTCATCAAGCCTTTCAATCCTTTTATGTCTCCGAACTGTCCTGCTACTTCATTTTCAATCTCCAATACAACTCCTACGTTACAAACAACTCCATCAAAAATGATCTCCTGGTGCTCAATAGTCCCTGTACACTTCAAGTAATCATTCTCATTTTTAGTTCATTCACTCACGTCGTTGAATACTACCAGTCCTATTCCGTGGCTTGTTGAATGAGAAATTCAGCAACATTGTGAACTTTTTTGGTGTTGGGTTGCTGGCCCAACGACCAAACCTCCATCCTTGGAGGAGCTAATTACAGTTGTCTCAAATTGCATAAAAAGTTCCCAAGTTATGTAAAACAATGAGATGCTTCTAGAAAACAATGTTCAGGGTGTTTTCCTCCTCTCCCTATAAAAAATATTCGTCAAAGATGTCCGCCGAACAAAATCATTCGATTATAGGATAAGAAATATACTGCGTCACAAGAGTAAGGGATATCGTATTCAATCGTTTTAAAAAGTATGTTATCTTCGAGAAAATCGCTGTTAAATCATTTAAAACTCAATAAAAACTTGAATCGACCCAATAAAAATCAGTATGAGACTTTTCGTCGATCTGTTCGCCTTTTTTCTGAAGTTTGGTTCTTTCCATATGCTTCATGAATGTTTTTATTTTGAAATGGAGTCAGTATATCAACGGCTTCGATTTGAATCGAGTTTCCTGAAAATGCCAAGACGTAAATTAACAAACGCTGAGGCTAATAGGGTAATCGGGAAGATACAGGGTGGTCTAACTCAGGTTGTTGGAGTGGAAAGGCTCCAAGTCAGCCAAAGTGTGATATCTCGACTTTGGAATAGGTTCAGGGAGACAGGTTTCGTGTTGGAAAGACCAAAGCTTGGTGGGCGACGAACACAACACCTGCTCAAGATCGTTTCATCATCATTTCGGCGAGAAGAAACCCTACATCTACGTGTAGAATGCTACGAAATGCAGTTAAAAATTGCAGATGGGGTCCAAGTTTCCATCGAAACCATCAGACGACGTTTTAGAGAGGTTATTCTAGGTTTTAGATGTCCATTAAGAGGAGTTCCTTTAACACGTGACCATAAGCGTCAAAGACTGAAATGGGCAAGGCAATATATCTCAAATTCTCGAAGAATAAGGGTATGAACAAACGCACGCATGCAGCCGTAATAGTTGCTCTGTCCAAGAAGTCCAGTAGTGTTATGGTATGGGCCGGGATATGTTTCAACGAGCGCACAGATTCACACATTTGTCCTGGGAATATGACCGCCTCACACTATAGGGAGCATGTCATTGGCAATGTTTTGCCAAATTTTCACGCTACTATCAGTGAAACCTTTCAATTTCTAGACGATAACGCAAGACCGCACCGTGCAGCCATAGTTGAGAATGCGCGCGAGGAGCTTGGTATTCCACATTTACCAATACCTCCGCACACATCAGATTGGAATTGCATAAAACATGCATGGGATATGCTTCAAAAAAGATTAGATAATCATCAACCTACCCCTGAATCCTTAAATGATCTGAGAGAGCTTCTGCCCCGTTTATGGAACCAAATTCCACAAGAAATGTTCAACAACCATACATTGTATTGATAGTCTTAAAATGCTTGATGGGAATAATATTTCGTTATTTTACTCGATTTTTCTTAACCACCCGGAATACGCTGCTGATCTACAGGCTGAAATTAATTTAATTTCCTCTAACTTGCAATCATATGGTCGCTCAGTCTAATTCTTATACATAGTATATGGTTACTTTATTTTCCTTCCAATTGTTTTTCAACTTGTGATGTGGTCCGGGTTTGTCGGTTGTCTCTCATGTCTCATAATTTGTCACTTCGTTTTCGGTATATCCTGATTTTTCATTACAATGAATTTACGGCCAGAATAGAATCCTTATGGAATTCTGATAACTGTTGGCCTTTTGATGTTATTATTATTATTATTATTATATTAATATGAATTTTCATCACAAAATCTCATTTAAACTGAGTTTTTTCGCAATTTAAGTCAATATCCCTGACTCATGTGGAGCAGTTTATTAATTTAGGTTAATTAAATCAAGTTTCAACCACTCCTATGCAATCCTTTCTCCATGTGAGTCCCACAAGGGTCGCTTCGCGGTCCTCCGCGTTCTCGTAACCAAGGGAACGAGAGCGTAGCAGCGAAAACCATCCACTTCTCTCTTTTCATTACACTCCTGTGTAAGTAATCAATTATCTCCGTCGTGCTGCTCCTTACCTGACCGGGGTTAGTTCGCGAAATCGCCAATTAGACCGAATTTCGTGAGAAATTCGTGGCGCCTTGGTCGGACGCATAACTCGGCCCGATGCTCTCTCATTTCCCGATGAGCATCGGTACCAAACACGCTTCTTCCATTTAGATTGCGTGCAATGATTTATACCCAGGGAGCTAACCGAGATAAACGACCGTTTTTGCCCGTCGAGGATTTTGGGTGATGCATGACTTTGCTCACGATGGTTCAATGGATAGTTGCTGTGTAATTTTGTGTTCTCTTGCGCAAGAACGTCTAGAAAATCAGGCTGTCAGGTCTTCTGCCAACAGAAACCCAAAAATATTGGATCAATATAATAGGTGTACTACTTTGCTTCCGGAATTCGAGGCTTTATTGTAAAAAACTGGTCAAACATTTATGATTCAAAGTATTGTCCATCGCTGGCCACAACTTTACCCCATCTTTCGAGCAGTATACGAATCCCGCGTTGAAAAACTGGTAATCTTTTGAATCGATACACAAATCGATCCAATTTTTAAGGTATTGCATAGCTTTTATCTCAGGCTTTGAGCGCGGCGACCGAATGTAGAAATTCCGTAACGAAAAAACCTAACACAGCCGTGTGTCGTTGGTTCAGTTCGGCAGACTTCGGCACGGTGTTTGGGTGCTTGCGACTAGACGGATGCGTGCACTCTAGCAGTGCTAAATGGAGTCGGCAATCTCGCTGTTCCCATTGAATTACGAGAGGCAAATATTTCATTCATCGGATAGAAAATGTATAGCCAAACGCAAACATTTTCCATTAACTTCAGCTCTTGCTCTAACTATACATAAGTCGCAAGGTGGAACTTTTGACGAAATAGTATATGAGTAAAGTAAATCACATTCTCAGGAACTCGTCTATGGTCCACTCTCTCGAGTGACTTATATTTAAAAATTGTATATTACGACAAAAAATGGTAATTCTGCATTTAAGTTTTATCATAATCGAAGGCAAGCTGCATCATCTGCATCTTTGTTGCAAGAATTCAAAAAACTGTCTTTAAATAGTGTTCAAACGATAGCTCAAAGTGTCTTAGATTTCTTTAGTAATAGAAATGGCATTTCAATAAAACTTTCAATTGCCTAAGTTTCACATAGTCACAAATACGATTTATAAGAGTCAGTCACGAGACAAACCAATGTGTTACTTCTTACCGAAACATGCATGACGCTTGATAATCCGATTGAAATACCTAATTTCAATTGTATTGTTCAATTCAAAGGAGATACTGTTCCAATAGGTTGGGTAGCTATTTATCAAAATAGTAATAATGTTACTAATATTATGACTCCGAATATTGAAATAAATATTGAAGACGTTAGCGATGTTAATGTTAGACGCTCATTTGTTGGAGATATTTGTGCATGCTTATGCAAATTTAGAAATGGCCTACACATGGTCACGGTGGCAATTAACATTTCTGCGAATCCAAAATTGGACGAGGTAGAGTATTTTATTCATCGCACTTTACTGGAGTACACTGAAGAAGGGTCGAATATACTTGGTACAAATGGTAATAAATTTCCACTGATCTTGGCCGGCGATTTCAACATTAACTTCGCTGATAAAAATCAGAGAGGTTGACAACTTTTCTTTCGGAAGAATTGAATTTTAAAATGAATAATGATCCACAAGAATCCACAACAAAATATGGGACCACTATTGACTTGATATTTTCCAGATATTCAGAAGACATCAACTTATGTATCTTATTTCAATTACCATAAACCTATAGTTTCAATGATGAAAATTCCTGAATAACCTACATATGATGAAACTTAAATGCAGAATTATCATTTTTTGTCGTAAAATACACTTTTTCAATATTAGTCACCCGAGAGAGTGCAACATAGACGAGTTCCTGAGAATGTGATTTACTATACTCATATACTATTTCGTCAAAAGTTCCACCTTGCGACTTATGTATAGTTAGAGCAGAGCTGAAGTTAATGAAAAATGTTTGTGTTTGGCTATTCATTTTCTATCCGATGAATGAAATATTTGCCGTTCGTAATTCAATGGGAACAGATTGCCGACTCCATTTTGCAATGCTAGAGTGGCTGCACGCATCCGTCTAGTCGCAAGCACACACCGTGCCGAAGTCTACCGAACTGAACCGATGATACACTGCTGTGCAGCGTGGCCAACCGTACTATAATTATAGTATTTGTACGATATTTGCTACATCAGGTACTATAAAATTTGGAAGTGGATATAGTACGCTTTTTTTACAATAATTTGATAATACATATCTGCCATAATTTCAGTAGTGTAAATTCGAATATTTCAGTAATGCAAATTCGAAAATTTCAGTAATAGGTAGCTTTGATTCTAAGTATATAGTTTCATAAACAATATTAATGGAAAACTTAATATAGTTGTCTGGGCATTGTTCAGTACTGCTTTCGCCATATATAGGAATCGAACTGAAAAAAACATGTGGATGAAAATCTAGAATCTACTATTATTTATCTTCACTTCGAAAGTAGAATCGGGGAATCACAGGACAGAAACGTATTCAATTTTAATATTCTGTTTTTTGTTTACTTTTCAGGATCTTGCATTTTGTTTGAACCAACAAAACAAATGTGCCTGTAATAATATGTTCAATCACGTTAAGAAAAAGTAAAACTGAAATTATTTGTATTCTGCTGCTGAGCTAGAACTCGATTTGAAATAATTCCTAATTAATGAATTGTGAGCCCTGAGAGTACTTTTTTTATGAATTTTTCTCCTCTAAAATTTTTTTTTCATTGAGATATTCAAATGGTAATTTCCTTGTTTTCAAATAATGGTACTATAATTCTGTCAAATGTACTATATTTGGCCTGGCTGTTGTACTATGATACTCCATCAAGGGTTGGCAACACTGCTGCTGTGTTATGTTCTTTCGTTACGGAATTTCTACATTCGGTCCCCGAGCTCAAATCCTGAGATAAAAGCTATGCAATAGCTTGAAAACTTCGTGATGCAGACACAAATGGACTAATATTTCGACGACGTTGTGTTCACGAATACCTAAGCTTATTGTATAACATCTAAGATTTATTTATTTCAAAAACCACTCACCGCTACAGTCAGATGTTACAAAACTGCGGAATCAAAGTTCTCCAACTAAGATTTTCCAAAAGGTTCCAGATATTTAGTTCAGAGTGGCTCGTTTCGAAATCGACACCCCGTATATCAATTTCCCGATAACAAATTGCTCGTGGTCTCGATCGCCATCCATCTGGGCCCGCAATGCGGGTGGGTTCCGGATTTTTTCACGTCGCCGTACAAAACAACGGTCCATTCTTCGACGACATAAAAAGGCCGCAATTACCATGTTAGATATCTTTGCACAACAAACGCAACATGGACGTTTCTCCGACCGTTCTTACGTATCTAATTGACGTTTCGGACCCGGGAAATTCATCAATCATCGGTAATTGTTCTATTGGACCCGATGGACTCTTCGTGGGTCGAGTTACGGCGGGTCAAAGGTGTGACGTATTGAGTTATTTTCTGGACGCACCGGGTCTTGTAAGGATCGCTGGTGGGACGACTGCAGTGGGGTTACCGGAGGATCCGAGGAGTTGTCCTGGTCCTTCATCATCGATTTCATGTCAGACGATTTTTTAAAATCTCCTCTGACATGAAGAAATCAGTTCCGTTTCGTATCACGGACTCAAGGTGAAATTGACGATGCTGATCGACGTAATAGGAATTCTGGAGTCTTTGGACGCTCCCACAGTTGCGAAGAATAATTTAACACTTGATGGGGATGTTTCCCCAACATATGATGTTCGAGAAAAATAATCAAAAACGTTAGCAGAAAAATTAAAAACCATCGAATGAATTTTTCTGGACGCAGCGGGTCTTGTGAAGATCGCTGGTGAGACGACTGCAGTGGGGATACCGGAGGATCCGAGGAGTTGTCCTGGTCCTTCATCATCGATTTCATGTCAGACGATTTTTTAAAATCTCTTCTGACATGGAGAAATCAGTTCTCTTTCGTATCACGGACTCAAGGTGAAATTGACGATGCTGATGGACGTAACAGGAATTCTGTGGTCTTTGGACGCTCCCACAGGGGCGAGGAATAATTCAACACTTGATGATGATGTTTCCCCAACATATGATGTTCGAGAAAAATAATCAAAAAAGTTTGCAGAAAAATGAAAAACCATCGAATGAATTTTTCTGGACGCAGCGGGTCTTGTGAAGATCGCTGGTGGGACGACTGCAGTGGGATTGCTGGAGGATTCGAGGAGTTATCCTTAGCCTTCTTCATCGATTTGCTGAAGATGATTTTTTTAAATCTCCTCTGACATGAAGAAATCAGTTCCCTCTCGTAATAGGGCCTCAAGGTGAAATTGACGATGCTGGTGGACGTAACAGGAATTCTATCTTTGGACGTCCCTACAGTTGCTATAAATACTTAAACAGTTGTTGGTAATGTTTCCCCAACATCTTACTGATGATGAAAAAAAAATAATTGGAAAATATCAGCAGAACAATGAAAAACCTTCAAATGAACTTCAAGATTTTTCATGGCGGGATTTTAACCTAATATAATTTGTCAAACTCATTAAATGAATGCAGAACATTTGTCATTTTCTTCTAACTCCGTCTAAGAATAAATAATTTCGATGACATCACAATTATGGAAATCTGAAATTCATTCTACAACAGAAGGTGTTCTCAATGATAATTATTTTTATCAGAATTATGCATGCATATGTTATCCACTATCAACGTTTTCCTTCAATACAGATGTTTTTTCCCAGCAGGAATAAAAAAATATGATATCAGATTTTGAATGTATTGGCTCCATTCTAAAATCAGTTGTTCTCGATTAATTCTGGTGATCAATAGTTTTTCTTTCATTTGATTTTCTACACTCGATGGCTATGCTACGCGAAACACTCAATTTGACCCAAGAGGAATGAACCCAAGCGGTAGTTTTGCAAGAAGAAGGGTGGATATACACAAGAATTGCAGAAAGGTTTGGAGTTTCCCATACAAGTGTGTCCAGAATGTTGCAGCGATTCAGGGAGACAGATATGAATGTCCGAAGACCAGGACAGGGTAGACCACGGGTAACAACTGCCATCCAAGAACGTTACTCGAGAGTTTCTTCGTTGAGACAACGGTTCGCAACCGCTCACCTCCTTCAAAATCAGCTTGAGCAAACTCATGGGGTGCAAATTAGCACTCCGACAATAAGAAATCGCCTCAGAGAATATGACTTAAGGCCTCGAGTCGCAGCAAGAGGCCCAGCTCTTACCCCAGCCCATCGAAGGGCGCGTTTGGATTTCACGAGAGAGCATATCCATTGGGAAGAGGCCGATTGGGAAAGAGTTCTCTTCACAGATGAGTCTAGATTCTGCCTGTACCATTGTGATCGACGTTCCCTTGTATATAGTCGTCCACATGAAAGATATGCTCAGTGCAATTTCCTGAATACTACTGGTTTCGGGGGAGGGGGTGGAATATCTTTGACTGCTCGCACAGACCTAGTGGTCGTTGATAATGAAGCTATGAATGCTGATAAGTATATAAGGAACATTCTTGAAGAGCATGTTGTGCCATTTGCCCCATACATTAGTGAGAATTTCATTTTTTTGGACGATAATTCCAAACCCCATCGTGCGCGCATCGTTCAGGAGTATCTTGAAGATGTTGAAGTCTCTCGAATGGAATAGCCAGCAAGAAGTCCAGATCTCAATCCGATTGAGCAGCGTTGGGACAACCTCAATAGAAGGCTGAGAAGTTCAGACAATCATCCAGCTACTCTTAAGGTTTAGATCAGAACATTTTAAGGTCACTCATTTTGATAGTATGAACCGTAGTTGCCGAGCTGTAATTAACGCAAGGGGTGGAAATACCAAGTATTAAATCACTTATCAGCATTTCAGTATTTTGAAAATTGTTCATTTCTCTTCTTTCACAAAAGCTTTGGTGAAATCCTGAATTTTTCTTCCATTTAATGTGTCTTGTTTCGTTCAAAACCTTTCCAAGAAAACATAAAAAATAAGTTATAAAGTCAATGTAGAGTTAACTTTCATTAAAATTGAGATTTTCAGAATGTGCGTTAATTTTTTTGCGCAGTGTATGAAGACATTCATATTTCAATGAAATTTGAGCTGTCTTTTTTCCAAATGTTCCGTTTGAAATACCAGACTGTCTTGCATTTGTTGGCAGTAATTAAAAACCAACAAGCATATCCTTAATGAATTTCCTTAGGGTAGAGAGAGTACTTTCAAATCAGGTTGACCAACCAAGCGATGACTTTTCGCAACTTCAGATGTTCGAAGATCTCTACAGGTCATGAATGAAGGTAAATCATCTCCCATATATAAACCAAAAAGATTGGAAATTCAACAAGCCAATCTAACGTTGACTGATGCATGAAATCGTCAAAATGACAAAAAAGTTAGGTTAAGGAAATGATAGCCGGCTAGCCAACGAAATGGTTTTATTGAACTAGGGTAAAGTTTCACAACTTGAAAAACTGAAATACCGCTAGATAGAAATATTTATGGGTCCCTTAATTAAGTTTCTGGTCAGTGACAGCCTTACATTCGTGCTACTGTCAATAAATTTAAACGATCATTAACTTTTAGGGACGCTTAGTGAAGAGAAAATTTTGAAGGAAGTTGGCTTCCTGACCTGTCGCATTCGAGAAAATTTGTTCAAAACTAGGATTCCTCTGGCCGGACACTTTTGAGTTCTCGACAAATCGTCCGTCTAACGAAATAACGGCCCGACCAATCGTACAGATCGAGACGGGCCCGTCAAGAGGTCAGATTTCTCCATAACGTATCGATAAAATTGCACGGGATCGAAACCGCGTAGATCATATGAGTATAATTAATATAACAGGCCCATTTGGGGCGCCCGCGGCCCGCCATCTTGATTACTATTATTATCAATGTTCGGCGCAGCGTTCAGCGTAGGCGGCCACGACGCTATCGGAAAAATGTGGGAAACCTATTACAATAACTTGAGCAATGCGGTCATTATCGAAAACATTCTTATGAGCAATTAGAAGCGGATGTGCGGAGTCGCGGGGATAAAGATCTCTTCATTCTTCACGTTAGGACGTCTATAATTATTCGGACGAAAACGTTACATGTCGATGAAAACGTATTTTGGGCAACGATTATTTGTCCGCTTTTTTTATGAGCGTTCCCAGCGTGTCACGAGCATGTCGTATATGTACGGATTGTGCCTGAGATCAGCTCTTCGAATGAAACATAGGTAAATAATGTATGAGGTAGAATATGAACGATACCGGTAAAATGGGGTAACTTTGAACCGCGGGGGAAATTTGAACAAAAAATTAATTTTGTTATATCGACTTATGGTGAGAAAACCATTAGATTTGGCGACATCTGGTTTTCACCACTCAATTCCTAACACATTCTAGAATGGCACGACAGCATTCACATGAAAATAAATTAGTTAGCAATCCTGACATGTTACTTCGAACCTAAAATATCCACGTTCGATATGGTCTGCAAACTTTTGTTGCTCTAACCGTAAGTATTTGCCCATCATGCTCGCAAAATATATCAGCTACAACAATACATTATCTTAGCAACAGTATAGCAAAGGAATTTCAAATACTTCAACACATTTTGTTTTATTTATACTTTTAGAGAACAATGTGCTTAGTTGTCGTTTTCAGGGTAACTTTGAACGTGTTCAATGAAGCTCAAGGTTTGAAACACTTATAGTTCAGGTTCAGAAATCTCAGGGAAAGCTCCCGGTGAAATAAATTGAGAAAAAAAATCTATGCGTGAGTTTTCCTGGCAATAAGTACCCGACGAGGAAATTTTACCGATCACCGAATTATTCACAGCTCGGCAGGACCCCAAGGTAGTCAGAAAAGGAAGGAGCCCTTTTATTGTTTAGTTCAAATCATCTTCGCCCATATCTGAGAAGTTGGGACCAGATAGTTCAGTACTTATTTTTCTATTATTACAAAATATTAGTTCAATTCAGTTCATACCAACTTTATTTTTCAGGAAAACTTCGGTTTTTTGATTCATTTTTTGTGTTAATGAATGCCTGATGCTATTTCGAGAAAAAAATTATTTTCAGTATATTATGTAGGTACATATTTCTATTCCACATAATTTTTTTCAAGTATTTTTAAGTATTTCTAGTATTGAGATGATCAAAGAAACTCTCTCAGAGAGGTTGAATCGAAATCGCGTGGTTTCTTCATGGTCGTCCAAAGTATCCCTGATCGTAGGGTAATTTTGAACACCCATAATTTAATAAAAAAAATGTTATTCATCATTTTGAAACCAAATTTTTTGTCAGCAGCAAGCTCTAACTGATGCCCGGGTTATATATTTTTTTGGGATTTTTCATTCGCTTCTTTACCCAAGATATATAGCTTTGAAAGAGAAAATCGTTCGAAGTTACCCCGTTGTACGGTACTTCGGTTTTATTTAAAGGGGGTTCTAATGAAATCTAAAATCTGGGAAGGCTTTTTCTTCTTCTCCTTCTTCTTCAAGTGTCTATTCGTTTCAAGTATTGGCGATCATTCTGGCTATGGCGATCCTATTTACAGCTTCTCTGAATAGTTCAATGATTGCTTTGGAAAACCATGTTCTTTAGTTTTTCAGCCATGATATCCTAGGAGAATTGCCCTAAGTACTTGTTATTTGTTCCCGTTTCGCATTATATGGCCCAGATATTCAAGTTTTCTCCCTTTTATAGTGTTTATCAGTTCTTTTCTTTGTTCTTCTCAGTACATTGCGGCTTTTGCTTTTCCATTCTGCATTTGATCTCTTGTGCATTTGCTCATTAATTGTCGTCTTCAGCGAGGCTAATTGAATAACAATAAATAATTTAAGACATGAATCTCCAAGAAATTCCAAGGCTCGTTCAATAAACTTACAAAACATATAAAACTGACAGTCCTATGAGGTAGGTGCTAATTCAATTCATCGAATATTTTATCAATCCATTTCATCTCCCTTCAATTTTTCTTCTGTCTCAATTTCCCTTCATACAGAACGGCACTGGGTCTCTGTTCCATATGACCATTCAAGCTCAATTCCTATTCTTTTATATTCATCTGACTTCCTCTTTGAGAAGTAAACGGTCCGAGGCATGCCCAACGCTTCCTCCCTTGTCTAGCGCGTTATCTACATCCACGCAACGCTGGAACATTATCTACGACCCTTTCCATGTGCGAATGCGGCTTCTGAGATGAATTATGGCATGCCTCGACTCTCGGCAAACTGCAACTATTCAGCACTTGCACTATCCGGAAAGCGAGAAATAGGTTTGGTGTGATTTGATGGGACCGCGTTTGCTGGGTCTCGTGTTAGTTTGTCTCTGTGATCGTGTGATTTTTTCCTGAAAAGCTTTTTCATTTTGTTGATCGGCTTGATTTGGTACCAGATTCATAATAGAAACGTCGCAGGGGATTTGAAATGTCAGATGAAACACACTAAGTAAAACAATTGTTTTTTGTAAATGTAGATATTATTGCGACTCGAATACAGGTTAGGTTTTATGACATTGAATCTGTTGAATAATTCCAAATTCTCCATTCATGAAAATGAGAATCTGCGTACGAACTCTTGAAATCGCAACTTAAACTTTTGGATATAAATCAACTGAAAGGTGAATAAACTGTACGGAAAATTGAACAAACCCTTATGAAACCTTTGACATGAAATTTCGAACCCCATAACTATTCAAATTATTATGTCTTATTGTTGTTTTACCAGTGCTAAAAGTACCAGTGAATGGCAGAATTCTTTTGGTCAATAACAAATTCTAACATTTATGACTCGAGTTATAATTAATATTCTTTCACAAGCTTCAAGAACATATCCCCCATTATACGCTTCACGCTGATTCTTGTTGGAAACTGAATATTTACGATTTTCATATTGAGACAAATGTAATATAGGTCGAAAAAAATACAAAAATCATCGTTTGGTGTATTTTACAATGATAGATTTTTTTAACTAAAAATATGAGCAAAATCAGCCATGATTTGATGAGGATTTGTTTTCTATTAAAACATTCAAATCATAAATAGGTAATAAAATTGTCTATAAAGATATTTTTTGCTGATGCGCCTGCCTCAATATCTCTACACACTTTCACTCGGTCGCATGTACTCGTGTTAGGACAAGATTGGAAAAGGGCTCAGTGCTTAGTAATCCGTAGCAGTGCTCGGGTGCACTTTGAGGATTACTACCTGCAAAATATCAAGTATTTCCCATATTGAGCACATAAACTGAAGACGCAGCAGCCAATTTTGCGCTTTACTAGAACATAGCAGGTAACCTAAGATCAACCCGTTATGTCTCATTTTCGTTTGATAATTAGATACCAACCTGCAAACTGTCCGCTCCGGAATCGAGCGTGAAGTATTCTGCATGGGTAATGCAGCGGTTCTCTCAGCATTTCCCATGATTCCAAACGTCACCTCCGTTGCATATTTCTCGATATTTAATTATGTTTTCGATCGACCGCTTGACCGAGACATCTCTTCCCATCTTGCAGATTCATTTGTGCACTTTATCCCATAAATTTGCTCACCATGCAAATAAATTACACGGTATCATTCTTGATGTGCGACAGAAGAGAAGACCGGGATGCGTATTCAGAAAAGGTTTAATGATTTTACAACGCAGTCGCCATTGTAATTAGTGAGAAGAACTTTTATCAAGGAGGGGCAAGCTTAAGTAGTTGTGATGACTGAGCTAGCAAGCTGAAGGTTCGAGTAAAGAAAAATTGAGAGAACGGCGTGGTGACTTTGGCTCTATTAAGGTCTAGAATCTTTGGACACGAGGCAGACTCAGAGAATAGTGTTAGCATCACATGCAAGAACATGCTAGAACCAACAGGAGTGACTATGACTGACTTCTCTTTTCTCCTGAGACTGAAACAGTCCAGGGACTGGCTGAAGCTGCAAGTTAGGACTTTATCCAGGGTACTAGGACCTTATTGGAAACCTTGAATCTTCGGATGGGATATCCCAATGGGTGATATTAGTACTCTGCCGATACCGAACTCTCATAGCTCTATTCTCGAAGAGAAGCCTAATTTAGTGGGGAAATCTCCTGAAATATAACTCCTGAATATGCCAAGCACTCAAACTGGCTAAACGTCGGGACTAATCCATGACGACGGCCGAAATGTTCGAGATAACAGGTTACATGATATGGGAGAGAATAGTTACAATGAACCAAAGAATTTAAGAATTACTTCAAATTCCAATAAACCGTGAAAGTTTTCCTTTAATTTCAATATCAATGTTAATTCTGCTCGTAATAGTGATAAATAAATAGAATACTCCTTTAAATATGAACTCACTCCTAACTTATCTATACTAATATTATAACTGTAAATGTTCGTGTGTTTGATTGTCTCATATGGACTTGGGAACCAAATGACCGTTTTTGATGAAACTTTCACTATAATGTAGAGAATTCATTTTGGGTGGTTTGAATGTAGAGCGAATTCCTGTATCACGAAGAAATGAGAAAAAATATCGAGTTTTCATGAAATAGTCGGTAATCAACCCGGTTTTTTCAGGCTTTTACTACTGACGCTGGGTAAACCATGAGAAAAACATAGTCACAGACAATTTTGAAGTGCTCAAAAAAGTCTATAAAAAAGTCCACGATGGCATAATATGTCTAACTGCTGAGGACATCCCACGATAACCATTTTTAACAATTTCAGATGACTTCATTTGGAGCAGCAGATATAATTAAAGGACGTGGATTCAATCCAACATTCAAAGTAAGAATATAATATTAACATTCATGTTCTCAAATCACTTATTTTGTCTTCTCCTTCTGCTATTCAGATCCTAGGTTCACCATCGAATTGGATCATTACAACCACTTGAAGATGCACATCATAAATTCCTCCAAAGTTACTGCATATAATCAATATGGATGATCAACTTGATCAACGTCAATCAATTAATGCAGATGTAAGAAGAATAATTCTTCAAGATCTGCAGCAACTACTGAAGTAGTGCATTGGTTCAATTCTTTAAAACTGCTTTGGAACGTATACCAAGTGACGATCACAAGGTTGTAATTAGAGAAGATAAACGACCTGTTGGAGCACATGATGCCAATTCAACGCCCCTACATTAGACGAAGTGGTTGTAGGTGAAAACTTGGAAATGCGTGATATTGTTCTTACGCTTCGCAATACTGGAGAATTGCAACGATGCTCTACAATACCCGCTAATGTTTTGGAGAGGTGATGATGGATATTACTTCAATATCAAGATGATAAATCCATTGAATGGTGAGTACCTTTTTGAAATTTAAAATGTCTACTTAATACAAATTTGAATTATTTGATTTCAGGCCAAGAAACCACCAAAAAAGTCAGCTCTTTGAATTATTATTCATTTCGTTTAATGTTTCGTTAAGATGCTGATAACTATTTGCTGAGATTTCGTCGATTCTTGCAGCAGAATTGTGTGGAAATGTATTGTGAAACTAGCTGAATCTTCAGACTTCGTACTGCCTCAATCGATAAATAAAAAAGCAACTTTAATATTATAATAAAGTAATAAAGTATAATGTTGGCCAAAAAATGTTAAGAATTATTTCCTTTCCCAGAAACTAAAGAGAGTAGGGGATCTGGTGGTGGGACCAATTGTGGCAATTGGAAATTAGATAAAGTAGCTGACCCGGCGAACTTTGTTTCGCTTTAGAGATGAATAAAGTTGTACTAAACATTGTTTTTTTTTAGAAGGAAATATATTAGGTGCAATACAAAAAAGGACAAAATATACAAAAAATTTAATTTCATTGAAATAGGTATGTAAATTGTTATTCATACATCAAAAGAATTCTTTTCATTTAAGAGCTAAAGAGGGAACTTTTTTAATATTTCATCGATTGAGGCAGTACGAAGTCTGCCGGGTCAGCTAGTTTTAAATATAATCTCAGTAAGTCTACAGCACTGAATCTGTAAAGAATGATGTAATGAAATAAAATTTTCACCAAGAATTCAAGTTTATATTGTGACTCCACACATGAGGGAACATTGTTTGAAAGGGGTGGGTGAATAGCTAATAATTCTATGAACAATACTCAAGGTAATTCCAGTACTGCATCCATTTTCAACTCCTAAACACTGTAAAGAAAGTCATTATGGGAAAAAAAATGAGGAAATTTTAAGATGAAGATCAATTTTAAGGTAAAGATAAAATCATTGGAAAGCAAAAAAAGAGGGGCCAAAAATGACCCCTGAGGAACACCATTATTCTAGGAAGATCGAGTTGAACGTTGATACTGATAGTATTGCAAACTGTTGAATGCTAGTTGATGCTCAATTTTACACTTCGAGTGGAATTATTAATTAAGCCAAGAACATGCCTAAGAAATATCGAGAATCTTCAGGTTTGTTTTCGAAATACGCTCTTGCTGCGACTGCAAGGTTGGCTAAATGGTTGAATAAACCCGTGGATTCTTTCATAATTATAATTATCATAACTGTTGTTGAGAGACGGGGGATTCGCGGATAGCAAACGTACAAGACACGTCTTTGGGGGGCCCTCCTCGATATTCAGCAATCTATTATTGCCAACAGCAATATCGGCGTTCCGAAGAATGACGTTCAACCACTCTCGGTCCTGACAATATTGTTTATCGACCGGGCAAGGTTGATCCGATGAAGGACTCAATAATTATCAGCGAGTTTCCATTCGTACATCAAAGCTTAATAGGTCGGTAATGTTCTGAGATATGATGGGAAAACACAAATTGAGAAACCACTTTGGTTTCGCCAACTCTATTTTTGCATCATGAGGACTCTAGGAAAGGATAGAAACATGGATTTGAAGCAATCATTCATGAAGAGGATAGTCAAAGATGATCGATAACAAGAATTATTGAAGCAGATGCCCCTCGCTCTCCTGTGATCCTAACACAATTTTTCAGAAGTTCATATATTTCAACACGCCTTCGACCAAATTTCTATCAGAACGAAAAATTTTGGAGAGAAATTGACGAATTTAGAAAAATTCCTTGACGATCACAGTAGGGCGAGGGGTATTCAGATACCAGGAGTACCACCTGAAAATTTTTGAGATAGGCAACCCGTCGTTCGTACATGGTGTACTGTTGGTTGCCTGTCTCAAATTTTCCAGACGCTACTCTGGGTATCTGAATACCTGCTCGATCTCCTGTGATCCTAATACAATTTTTCCGAAGATCATGAATTTCTACACAATTTCTATCGGAACGGAAATTTTGGAGATATTTTGACGAATTTAGAAAAATTACATCAGGAACCCAGGCGGGTGAAGAGGTATCCTAATACAATTTTTCCGAGATTCATAAATTTGGATCAAATCTCTGTCGAAACGAAAATTTTTGGGTGAAAATTCCGTCGAAATTTTCGCTTTCAGGATTATTGTATTAGGATCACAGGAGAGCGAGGAGGTATTCAGATACCAGGAGCAGCGAATGATAATTTTCGAGGAAGGAAACCCGTCATAAATCGAATGTGTATTGTGGGTTGCCTATCTCATGAATTTTAAGGCGCTGCTCCGGGTATCTGAATACCTCCTCGCCCTCTTGTGATTCTAATACAATATTTCTGAAATCGAAAATATTGTCAGAATTTTCACTCAAAAATTTTCGTTCCGACAGAAAGTTGGTCCAAATATATGAATTTCGGAAAGAATGTATTAGGATCACAGGAGAGCAAGGAGGTATTCAGATACACGGAGCAGCGTCTTAAAATTCATGAGATAGGCAACCCACAATACTCAGTCGACGAATGACGGATTGCCTACCTCGAACATTTTCAGGCGCTGCTCCGGGTATCTGAATACCTCCTCGCTCTCCTGTGATCCTAATACAATTTTTCCGAGATTCATGAATTTCGACCAAATTTCTGTCGAAAGGAAAATTTTTGGGTGAAAATTCCGTCGAAATTTTCGATTTCAGAAATATTGTATTAGGATCACAGGAGGGCGAGGAGGTATTCAGATACCCGGAGCAGCGCCTTGAAATTCATGAGATAGGCAACCCACAATACTCAGTCGACGAATGACGGATTGCCTACCTCGAAAATTTTCAGGCGCTGCTCCGGGTATCTGAATACCTCCTCGCTCTCCTGTGATCCTAATACAATTTTTCCGAGATTCATGAACTTCGACCAAATTTCTGTCGAAAGGAAAATTTTTGGGTGAAAATTCCGTCGAAATTTTCGATTTCAGAAATATTGTATTAGGATCACAGGAGGGCGAGGAGGTATTCAGATACCCGGAGCAGCGCCTCAAAATTCATGAGATAGGCAACCCACAATACTCAGTCGACGAATGACGGATTGCCTACCTCGAAAATTTTCAGGCGCTGCTCCGGGTATCTGAATACCTCCTCGCTCTCCTGTGATCCTAATACAATTTTCAAGAGATTCATAAATTTGGACCAAATCTCTGTCGAAAGGAAAATTTTTGGGTGAAAATTCCGTCGAAATTTTCGATTTCAGAAATATTGTATTAGGATCACAGGAGGGCGAGGAGGTATTCAGATACCCGGAGCAGCGCCTCAAAATTCATGAGATAGGCAACCCACAATACTCAGTCGACGAATGACGGGTTGCCTATCTCGAAAATTTTCAGGCGCTGCTCCGGGTATCTGAATACCTCCTCGCTCTCCTGTGATCCTAATACAATTTTTCCGAGATTCATGAACTTCGACCAAATTTCTGTCGAAAGGAAAATTTTTGGGTGAAAATTCCGTCGAAATTTTCGATTTCAGAAATATTGTATTAGGATCACAGGAGGGCGAGGAGGTATTCAGATACCCGGAGCAGCGCCTCAAAATTCATGAGATAGGCAACCCACAATACTCAGTCGACGAATGACGGATTGCCTACCTCGAAAATTTTCAGGCGCTGCTCCGGGTATCTGAATACCTCCTCGCTCTCCTGTGATCCTAATACAATTTTCAAGAGATTCATAAATTTGGACCAAATCTCTGTCGAAAAGAAAATTTTTGGGTGAAAATTCCGTCGAAATTTTCGATTTCAGAAATATTGTATTAGGATCACAGGAGGGCGAGGAGGTATTCAGATACCCGGAGCAGCGCCTCAAAATTCATGAGATAGGCAACCCACAATACTCAGTAGACGAATGACGGATTGCCTACCTCGAAAATTTTCAGGCGCTGCTCCGGGTATCTGAATACCTCCTCGCTCTCCTGTGATCCTAATACAATTTTCAAGAGATTCATAAATTTGGACCAAATCTCTGTCGAAAGGAAAATTTTTGGGTGAAAATTCCGTCGAAATTTTCGATTTCAGAAATATTGTATTAGGATCACAGGAGGGCGAGGAGGTATTCAGATACCCGGAGCAGCGCCTCAAAATTCATGAGATAGGCAACCCACAATACTCAGTCGACGAATGACGGGTTGCCTATCTCGAAAATTTGCAGGCGCTGCTCCGGGTATCTGAATACCTCCTCGCTCTCCTGTGATCCTAATACAATTTTTCCGAGATTCATGAACTTCGACCAAATTTCTGTCGAAAGGAAAATTTTTGGGTGAAAATTTCGTCGAAATTTTCGATTTCAGAAATATTGTATTAGGATCACAGGAGGGCGAGGAGGTATTCAGATACCCGGAGCAGCGCCTCAAAATTCATGAGATAGGCAACCCACAATACTCAGTCGACGAATGACGGGTTGCCTATCTCGAAAATTTTCAGGCGCTGCTCCGGGTATCTGAATACCTCCTCGCTCTCCTGTGATCCTAATACAATTTTTCCGAGATTCATGAACTTCGACCAAATTTCTGTCGAAAGGAAAATTTTTGGGTGAAAATTCCGTCGAAATTTTCGATTTCAGAAATATTGTATTAGGATCACAGGAGGGCGAGGAGGTATTCAGATACCCGGAGCAGCGCCTCAAAATTCATGAGATAGGCAACCCACAATTCTCAGTCGACGAATGACGGGTTGCCTATCTCGAAAATTTGCAGGCGCTGCTCCGGGTATCTGAATACCTCCTCGCTCTCCTGTGATCCTAATACAATTTTTCCGAGATTCATGAACTTCGACCAAATTTCTGTCGAAAGGAAAATTTTTGGGTGAAAATTCCGTCGAAATTTTCGATTTCAGAAATATTGTATTAGGATCACAGGAGGGCGAGGAGGTATTCAGATACCCGGAGCAGCGCCTTGAAATTCATGAGATAGGCAACCCACAATACTCAGTCGACGAATGACGGGTTGCCTATCTCGAAAATTTTCAGGCGCTGCTCCGGGTATCTGAATACCTCCTCGCTCTCCTGTGATCCTAATACAATTTTTCCGAGATTCATGAACTTCGACCAAATTTCTGTCGAAAGGAAAATTTTTGGGTGAAAATTCCGTCGAAATTTTCGATTTCAGAAATATTGTATTAGGATCACAGGAGGGCGAGGAGGTATTCAGATACCCGGAGCAGCGCCTCAAAATTCATGAGATAGGCAACCCACAATACTCAGTCGACGAATGACGGATTGCCTACCTCGAAAATTTTCAGGCGCTGCTCCGGGTATCTGAATACCTCCTCGCTCTCCTGTGATCCTAATACAATTTTCAAGAGATTCATAAATTTGGACCAAATCTCTGTCGAAAGGAAAATTTTTGGGTGAAAATTCCGTCGAAATTTTCGATTTCAGAAATATTGTATTAGGATCACAGGAGGGCGAGGAGGTATTCAGATACCCGGAGCAGCGCCTCAAAATTCATGAGATAGGCAACCCACAATACTCAGTCGACGAATGACGGGTTGCCTATCTCGAAAATTTTCAGGCGCTGCTCCGGGTATCTGAATACCTCCTCGCTCTCCTGTGATCCTAATACAATTTTTCCGAGATTCATGAACTTCGACCAAATTTCTGTCGAAAGGAAAATTTTTGGGTGAAAATTCCGTCGAAATTTTCGATTTCAGAAATATTGTATTAGGATCACAGGAGGGCGAGGAGGTATTCAGATACCCGGAGCAGCGCCTTGAAATTCATGAGATAGGCAACCCACAATACTCAGTCGACGAATGACGGGTTGCCTATCTCGAAAATTTTCAGGCGCTGCTCCGGGTATCTGAATACCTCCTCGCTCTCCTGTGATCCTTATACAATTTTTCCGAGATTCATAAACTTCGACCAAATTTCTGTCGAAAGGAAAATTTTTGGGTGAAAATTCCGTCGAAATTTTCGATTTCAGAAATATTGTATTAGGATCACAGGAGGGCGAGGAGGTATTCAGATACCCGGAGCAGCGCCTCAAAATTCATCAGATAGGCAACCCACAATACTCAGTCGAAGAATGGCGGGTTGCCTATCTCGAAAATTTTCAGGCGCTGCTCCGGGTATCTGAATACCTCCTCGCTCTCCTGTGATCCTAATACAATTTTTCCGAGATTCATGAATTTCGACCAAATTTCTGTCGAAAGGAAAATTTTTGGGTGAAAATTCCGTCGAAATTTTCGATTTTTGAAATATTGTATTCGGATCACAGGAGGGCGAGGAGGTATTCAGATACCCGGAGCAGCGCCTCAAAATTCATGAGATAGGCAACCCACAATACTCAGTCGACGAATGACGGATTGCCTACCTCGAAAATTTTCAGGCGCTGCTCCGGGTATCTGAATACCTCTTCGCTCTCCTGTGATCCTAATACAATTTTTCCGAGATTCATGAACTTCGACCAAATTTCTGTCGAAAGGAAAATTTTTGGGTGAAAATTCCGTCGAAATTTTCGATTTCAGAAATATTGTATTAGGATCACAGGAGGGCGAGGAGGTATTCAGATGCCCGGAGCAGCGCCTTAAAATTCATGAGATAGGCAACCCACAATACTCAGTCGACGAATGACGGGTTGCCTATCTCGAAAATTTTCAGGCGCTTCTCCGGGTATCTGAATACCTCCTCGCTCTCCTGTGATCCTAATACAATTTTTCCGAGATTCATGAATTTCGACCAAATTTCTGTCGAAAGGAAAATTTTTGGTTAAAAATTCCGTCGAAATTTTCGATCTCGGAAAAATTGTATCAGGATCACAGGAGAGCGAGGAGGTATTCAGATACCGTGAGCAGCGCCTGAAAATTCCCGAGGTGGGCAACCCGTCATTCGTCGAATGTGTATTGTGGGTTGCCTATCTGATGAATTTTAAGGCGCTGCTCCGGGTATCTGAATACCTCCTCGCCCTCCTGTGATCCGAATACAATATTTCTGAAATCGAAAATTTCGACGGAATTTTCACCCAAAAATTTTCGTTTCGACAGAGATTTGGTCCAAATTTATGAATCTCGGAAAAATTGTATTTGGATCACAGGAGAGCGAGGAGGTATTCAGATACCCGGAGCAGCGCCTGAAAATTTTCGAGATAGGCAACCCGTCATTCGTCGACTGAGTATTGTGGGTTGCCTATCTCATGAATTTTGAGGCGCTGCTCCGGGTATCTGAATACCTCCTCGCCCTCCTGTGATCCTAATACAATATTTCTGAAATCGAAAATTTCGACGGAATTTTCACCCAAAAATTTTCGTTTCGACAGAGATTTGGTCCAAATTTATGAATCTCGGAAAAATTGTATTTGGATCGCAGGAGAGCGAGGAGGTATTCAGATACCCGGAGCAGCGCCTGAAAATTTTCGAGATAGGCAACCCGTCATTCGTCGACTGAGTATTGTGGGTTGCCTATCTCATGAATTTTGAGGCGCTGCTCCGGGTATCTGAATACCTCCTCGCTCTCCTGTGATCCTCATACAATTTTTCCGAGATTCATGAATTTCGACCAAATTTCTGTCGAAAGGAAAATTTTTGGTTAAAAATTCCGTCGAAATTTTCGATCTCGGAAAAATTGTATCAGGATCACAGGAGAGCGAGGAGGTATTCAGATACCGTGAGCAGCGCCTGAAAATTCCCGAGGTGGGCAACCCGTCATTCGTCGAATGTGTATTGTGGGTTGCCTATCTGATGAATTTTAAGGCGCTGCTCCGGGTATCTGAATACCTCCTCGCCCTCCTGTGATCCGAATACAATATTTCTGAAATCGAAAATTTCGACGGAATTTTCACCCAAAAATTTTCGTTTCGACAGAGATTTGGTCCAAATTTATGAATCTCGGAAAAATTGTATTTGGATCACAGGAGAGCGAGGAGGTATTCAGATACCCGGAGCAGCGCCTGAAATTTTTCGAGATAGGCAATCCGTCATTCGTCGACTGAGTATTGTGAGTTGCCTACCTCATGAATTTTAAGGCGCTGCTCCGGGTATCTGAATACCTCCTTGCTCTCCTGTGATCCTAATACATTCTTTCCGAAATTCTTATATTTGGACCAACTTTCTGTCGAAACGAAAATTTCGTATTGTGGGTTGCCTACCTCATGAATTTTAAGGCGCTGCTCCGGGTATCTGAATACCTCCTCGCTCTCCTGTGATCCTTATGCGTTTCACCAAAATTCATCACTCTCGAATTCCCAGCAAAGAATTGTTCATTTCAACAATTCTGATTTAAAATTTAGTTGAAATTGATGAATTTGGCTAAAGGCCTGTTCTTACTTATATCCAGATACCTCTTTGATTTTGTATTTTCAAAGTTTTTCGAATGATCCATCCCTGGGAGTCCTTCTTTTCGACTTTTTCCTTCTCCAGAAACCCCCTCTCATAGGTTCATTTTTCTATATCACAGAAAGGTTCTGGATCAGTGAGCGTCTTCAATACCCCCCCTCGGGCAAGTGTATCGGCCTCTTCGATTCCCAAATGACGAGGAACCCAATATGAATGTCTTCATACACTGCGCAAAAAAATTAACGCACATTCTGAAAACCTCAATTTTAATGAAAGTTAACTCTACATTGACTTTATAACTTATTTTTTATGTTCTCTCGGGAAGGTTTTGAACGAAACAAGACACATTAAATGGAAGAAAAATTTTGGATTTCACTGAATCTTATGAGAAAGAAGAGAAATGAACAATTTTCAAAATACTGAAAAGTTGATAAGTGATTTAATACTTGGTAGTTCCACCTCTTGCGTTAATTACATCTCGGCAACGACCGTTCATACTCAAAATGAGTGATCTTAAAATGTTCAGATCTAATCCTACCCAGATTTCTCCGAGTTGAATTCCTAAGTAATGACTTAGGAATTCAATTGAGGTTGTCCCAAACCTGCGCAATCGGATTGAGATCTGGACTTCTTGCTGGCCATTCCATTCGAGAGACTTCAACCTCTTCTGAACGATGCACGCACGATGGGGTCTGGCATTATCGTCCATAGAAATGAAATTTTCACCAATGTATGGGGCAAATGGCACTACATGCTCTTCAAGAATGTTCCTTACATACTTATCAGAATTCATAGCTCCAATATCAACGACAACTAGGTCTGTGCGAGCAGTCAAAGATATTCCACTCCATACCATAATCGATCCTCCCTCGAAACCAGTAGTATTCAGGAAATTGCACTGAGCATATCTTCCATGTGGACGTCTGTATACAAGGAAACGTCGATCACAATGGTAGAGGCAGAATCTAGACTCATCTGTGGAGAGAACTCTTTCCCAATCGGCCTCTTTCCAATGGATATGCTCTCTCGCAAAATCCAAACGCGCCCTTCGATGGGCTGGGTTAAGAGCTTAACCTCTCGCCGGGACACGAGGCATTAAATCATATTCTCTGAAGCGATTTCTTATTGTCTGAGTGCTAATTTGCACCCCATGCGTTTGCTCAAGCTTATTTTTAAGGAGGCTTCTTGAATGGCAGTTGTTAGCCGTGGTCTACCCTGGCCTGGTCTTCGGACATTCATACCTTTCTCCCTGAATCGCTGCAACATTCTGGACACACTTGTATGAGAAACTCCAAACCTTTCTGCAATTCTTGTGTATGTCCACCCTTCTTCTCGCAAAACTACCGCTTGGGCACATTCCTCTTATGTCAAATTGCGTGTTTCTTGTTGCATAGCGATCGAGTGTAGAAAATCAAACGAAAGAAAAACTATTGATCACTAGAATTGATCGAGAACAATTGATTTTAGAATAAAGATTCAAAATCTGATATCTTCTTTTTTCATTCCTGCTGGGGAAAAACATCTGTATTGATGAAAAACGTTGAAAGTGGATAACATATGCATGCATAATTATAATAAAAATAATTATCATTGAGAACACCTTCAGTGGTAGAATAAATTTGAGATTTCCATAATGTGCGTTAATTTTTTTAAGCAGTGTAGTTAATAAATCTTCCCCCTATTTCCATCAAACTTCCCACACCGATAGAATGAGGCCCCTTTCACACGTCCGCGAAATTATAGGTGTGCCACACACGTCAAATTCTCACGTTCCACGACAATGCTAGAAACTATACCGGGGATGGGTACCGTTAACGATGCCGAAGTTGAAACGGCGAAATATCTTCGTTACAGGCCATTAAGGATGTTTTAATTTGATTTTACAGGCTAATGAAGATGCCGTAAAACAGAAGAATATCGCCTCGGAACCATTCATCAATGGATCCGAGGCGGCGTGAGTACAACACAATTTGTGCGAACTGGTAGTAAATGTATGCAAACGGCTATGGGATGGGTCCAGTGCAGGGCGGGAGTTGGGGGAAATTCGGGTAGAATTGGCAATACTGCGCCCTGAAACTTCTCTTTTAGGTATCAGCAATTGGATAATCGATTCAATGTATTGGACAAAATAATTACCGATGGTGGCGCTGCATTCGCCGATCAGCTGTTTACCGAAACGAGTATTGTTTCTTAATTTTTGGTCCTGAAAAATATTCTGATTTCTTGTGTTATAAGATGTTTGCTTTATCAATGGGAGATGATTTCCTTTCATTGTGGTCCTGTAGAGGTCTCCAAACATCTCAAGTTCCGAAAAATCATCACTTGGATGGTCGTACCTGGTTCAAAAGAACCCTCACGATCAGAGAGCAAGGCTGAGAATTTAAATTTGAATATTAGAGGAATTCGAAGGACAAGAGTGATTACGTTCCGAAATTAGCCATCTTCTAAGAAACGCACATGACAACAGAGGAACTTCTTCGTGAAGGAGGACAATTGAAAGTTATGTACTCGTTGATTTTCCACTTAGTCCAAATTACGGTTTAGCTTGTTGTGTTATAAGTTTTCTTATGTTTAGCAATTCAAAAAGGGGAAAATGATTGGGTTTTTCATTTCTTCCAAACATTGTGACATTTCTGTCATAACTAATTTATGGAGAAAGAATTTCTGCAATGGGTGGTTAATTCAAAAGCCATTTAATTGATTATAAATAACTAGTTTTTTCTGCTTTTGTCTTTTTTTATTTCAGATCTAGAATTTCGGGTAGTTTGGTGAAGAGTCTGTTTTTCTCTGCTTCCCATAGAATAACTACATGAAGATGTTCTTCTGATCACGTAGATGTCCTCCAAGATCCTCTGATATGATATTTTCAGTAAATTCTCTTCTAACACGGGTGAGGTCAGAATTCTTTTTCTCAGAGGTTTTTTCCCTGCCCTCATTTTATCATACTACAGACCTGTGTGGTTTTCCTGTGTTACACTAACCCCAGCTAAGTACTTTTTTGTTTCGATATGTATTGTATTGTTTCAGCTCTCTCAATCAAAAGAATATACATGTATATATTAGCTTTCTAATTGGGATCTAATAGATTTTTAAGTTTTAACGTTTATTGACTATCAATAATCGAAGTTGTTTCCTAAATTGTGGATCCTGTGGGTTATATTCAATGTGTAAGTATGGTTAATATTGTGCTTTTTGTTATATTTTATGAAAAATATTGAGGTGAGCACTATTCAATTTTGAAGGCTTTTCAGATCATCTGACAAAATGTTTACTAAAGGTTCCTCAAGTTATAGGAAATTTTCCAATATTTGCATGCTCATAGATGCTGTGTAGAGGGTGAGCAAGTGTTTCAATGCAATCATTTGATTCTATGTGGGAAAAAATTATTTCAAAACATTGGAATTCTACAAGGACAACCGCATCATATTGAGGAAATCATGTCTTATAAAAATGATGGTGTGAAGGTTGACAAGATCATATACACATACTAAGCAAGATTGTCTGGAATTTGCAAGCATATTTTAGTCGTGCTACTCTACTATACAAGGTTGTACTTACTACAAAATATCTTGACAATTCTACTGATTGTGAAGGTAAAATTCATTGTTTAGTTTTGTCTCTGCTAGTTTTTTTTTGTTTTCCATAACAATGAAATGTACAAAACAGAAAACATTAGAATTATCCATATTTGATGAAAAGTAAGAGAGGGTTGAATTTAGTTTGTGACCTAACAGAACATGAAAACATGCATGATTGTAATGTAATGGAACATGAGCATGAACAATATATTCATTTAATGGAAGCTACAAATTTTTTTTCTGTTTAGGAAGGAAAAAATCTATGAAAAGAAAATGGGTGATAAATTTTGAATAAAAATGCACATTCTCCAAAGAACCGTACATGTGAAGAACATGACGTGATCATCGATTAATCATGTTGAAGAATTCATTACTCCCTAGATTTTAATGTAATATTCATGTTATAATGAAATAAAATTATTCAACTTATCTATCGATTGATTGCACCTTTTCCGTTGCTAAATGAACGACAATATTATCAAGCTATTTTTAAAATTAATATTGAATTGATACATATATGTATAATATATTGTTTAAAATTGCCAATTCTCGGAATTTTGTTGAACTTTCACATATAGATTCGATCGTTGCTGAACATAAGTTCATTTTTGCAACAATCAAGAGAATCACACTCAGATTGCCCTTTGTTTTATTGCACATTATCATATGGCCTGCATTCAGCACTCTTTCACTTTCAACTAGGCTCCTTGAATTGTTGAATTGTTGGGACTTCTATTTATTAAAAAATATCAAGTAGACTCAAAGTAATTTATTTCGATAAGAATGAAAGTGATTGTACAAGAACGATCTGAACAAAAAGTTTAAATGTCTTGACTTGAACTGCTTTTTTTGGTAGGTTTTATGAAGGTACAGCTTTCGCCTTCAGTAGCAGAAATGTTTTCATAGTGAGAGTTTCTGAAATAATTCAAAACATATGAAGCATTGTTTTCAATTGACATCAGTTTCCACTCTTGCCTGTTTTCATTTTATAATCTTCTGGTCGGAAATGGTTTTTCCATTATCAAATCATCCTCCCAGGATTTACGTCTATTAATTTCCACCACGATTTCTAGTTTGTTGGTTACGGAAACATTTTGATTTTTACCACGAAAATAATAAATAGAGCTCCAGCTGATCCATTGTAGAATGTTTAATTCAAAATACAAATTGATATTTTTCCAATATTAAAAAAATTTTCTTGGTCCTTCCCTTCCGGATTCCGAATTCTCTCAGCCCCGACCTGTCTGAGAATTCCCCATAAGACTCTCACGTAGACAATGAAGTAAATAAACGTTTCGTCCAAATGGATTGTTTGCGGTCACAACTTACAGCCAGCATTTGCGGCCTCAACATTGTAAGAAAAGGGTAAGATTGATTTATGAACTTTTTTGTTGGTCGTGAAAAGGAAATTCGCCATTTATACAACACACGCTCGGCTGGTCGAACTGAAGCTGCCTTAACATCTGAGCTTTCACTTTGCATGTGCGTGTGGTAGATACTCGGATACAGGGCGATCAGAGATTTTTCAGTTTTTGGACTTCGTATAGAAAATTAAGTTTTTAATAAATAACTTTCGAAGTCTAAAAGGATTTCAACATTTTGAGATGTCCACTCTTTTTACCACACAACAAGGGTTTCCCCGAGAATGGTGAAGTGATGATTGATTAACCAATTTGTAAGTTGGAATTGAAAACTCTACCAAAATCCAGTAATGCTGAATTCATTCAGATTTATATTCCTTCCATAATGTCCAGAAGAGGTCAACTGGTTGAAGTTCTGAAATCTAAAGAACCAAGACAATCAATTAACAAAGTTGTCTTTAAAATTGGACAACGCTATTTTTAGTTTATGAGGTCGTGTAATATTTTTTTTTTCAGAAGGTTGGTTGGTGAGTGTCTATATTCAAAGCAGAACTTATTAGCGATAAATCCCATATCCCATAGTTCCAACAGTGTGTTGTGAAAGTTTTTCAATATATAATTAAGACTCTTGTCTTCCACCAAGTCACCTTTTCAACCTTGCACGAAAAACTCTAAAAAAATATTATGACCTTATTCATTTTTCTGAAAGTTTTTGGGGTCTCACTCCCAATCGTTGAAACATAAATTCTCAACCCATATCTAGAATTCACACCGTTCCAAGTGAAGAGATATACCTACCTATACCTAGGTTCAAGCTTATCAAATACACTGCGCAAAAAAATTAACGCACATTCTCAAAACTTATTTCTTATGTGTTCTCAGGAAGGTTTTGAACGAAACAAGACACATTAAATGGAAGAAATATTCAGGATTTCGCCGAATCTTATGTGAAAGAAGAGATGTGAACAATGTTTGAAATACTGAAATGCTGATAAGAGATTTAATACTTGTTATTTCCACCCCTTGCGTTAATTACAGCTCGGCAACGACGGTTCACACTCAAAATGAGTGATCTTGAAATGTTCTGATCTAATCCTTCCCAGATTTCTCCGAGTTGGATTCCTAAGTCATTAAGGGTAGATGGGTGATTTTCTGAACTTGTCAGCCTTCTATTGAGGTTGTCCCAAACCTGCTCAATCGGATTGGAGAGATCTGGACTTCTTGCTGGCCATTCCATTCGAGAGACTTCAACCTCTTCAAGGTACTCCTGAACGCGCACGATGGGGTCTGGCATTATCGTTCATAAAAATGAAATTTTCACCAATGTATGGGGCAAATGGCACTACATGCTCTTCAAGAATGTTCCTTATATACTTATCAGCATTCATAGCTCCATTATCTACGACCACTAGGTCTGTGCGATCAGTCAAAGATATTCCACCCAATACCATAATCGATCTTCCCCCGAAACCTGTAGAAGTCAGGAAATTGCACTGAGCATATCTTTCATGTGGACATCTGTATACAAGGGAACGTCGATCGCAATGGTAGAGGCAGAATCTAGACTCATCTGTTAAGAGAACTCTTTCCCAATCGGCCTCTTCCCAAAGGATATGCTCTATCGCAAATTCCAAACGCGCCCTTCGATGGGCTGGGGTAAGAACCCCAGCCCATCGAAGGGTGCGTTTGGGCATCTCTTGCTGGGCCTCTTGCCGCGACACGAGGCCTTAAATCATATTCTTGTGCATGTCCACCCTTCTTCTCGCAAAACTACCGCTTAGGCACATTCTTTTTGGGTCAAATTGCGTGTTTCGCGTTGCATAGCGATCGAGTGTACAAAATCAAACGAAAGAAGAACTATTGATCACTAGAATTGATCGAGAACAACTGATTTTAGAATGGAGCCAATACATTCAAAATCTGATAATATCATTTTTTTTTATTCCTGTTGGGAAAAAAGATCTATATTGAAGAAAAACGTTGAAAGTGGACAACATATGCATGCATAATTCTGATAAAAATAATTATCATTGAGAACATCTTCAGTTGTAGAATAAATTTGAGATTTCCATAATGTGCTTTAACTTTTTTGCGCAGTGTATGAATATATACTTGGAGTTTAAAATTGTTGTTCATTTTACTATGTCTCTTCACATTATTATATTAATGTTCGTGAAAATGAACTATTCTCTACTCTCTTTAATCCAGAAAATCTTGATGTTTCTTTCATTTTCAAGAACATTACACCGCAGATGACTACCAATAATATAAAGGTTCTGGCAAGGGATCTACCTGATTTGAATAGGGCGCCAGTTGTCGCCATTCTTTGGAAAAACAAGTAGCGTACGTTCGCTCTCGTCTACTTTTCAAATGGTCAATTGGTGCCTTCTCTTCATGCTAGGGGTCTCCTTTCCGGTCGGCAAAAAAATTCAGAACATCTTTCATACGATGGAAACAATTTAAGCAATAGTTGAAGTTATTATTTCTGATGAACAGAATTTGAATATTTGCATCTTTCAACAACTTTGTACCTCAGTTGAAGTTTAGGAGTGATTACGACATCTAAAATCTCTCAATCCTTTCGACATCCGTACCTCTGAAACAAATCCATTACTCCTTAATTAATTGCAGGTTAATAAAACGCCCAGATCTACCATAAGAAAGACGTCCTCGGACAAAACAATGCAGAAAACCGGACATTAGTCGGAACGTCATAAATATGAACGCGACTCAACTCGATTCTGCATTAATTAATTGCGATCTCGTATTCTATATCTCTATAAGTATTAATGTGCAATTAGATTTATTATGTTTTTATGCGTTCGTTCATGAAATCCCGGTAAGAGCTTATTGAACGGTCGTAAATACGACTTAAATTGGAAAAGCTACGTTATAATTGGTCTGGTAGATGGTTAATACTATTTTCAGTCGTATTAAAACGTGATTCAATATAACAAACAGTTATTCGAGTTGTTTATTCATGCAGATTGATCCCGTTTATCCATTTCGACATAATTCGATGTTTTATGATCGATTGGGACCACCATATGCGAGGATTGTGGAAGAATGAGGGAGTTTCTAGGCATTTTTAAAAAGCTGTCGAGAAAGTGGCAAAAATTTCTTAAAGGTTAAATTGGTTGAGGCCTTCAAGACTAGATATAATGACGTTAACAGAGTCGTTAACAGAATGATTTCACCTAACGTTTCGCCTACATCTTCAGAGATTGTGTCGTAACACGATCTACACCGACACTTTGAAACCCTAAGACCTAGTTTTGATGTTCAGTCGCGTCATAAACATCGTGTGTGACATTAGTGCGCAGTTGCATAGATCTGGTAGGTTTATTGAACGTGCCTTCGAATTTGGTAAAGAACTATCTTTGATCATTTATACAAGGTAGTTTACAATTTAGTCCCTATTTGCAAAGCTCATTACTTTTGACAGGAGAGTGAAAGAGTGGTCGAACTTTTTGCTCTTTTACTGAGATAAGAGATGAGACTTAGCTTTCGAGAAATTGATAGAAAAGTTCAAAGTCTCGACGAAATAGAAGAAACGTTAACTGAATAACAATTTTTTGGGATTCTAGAAAAGAAACCATTTAAATAATTGTTCCCTTCAGATATTCGATTTGGTTGCTTCTTACATGATCAGTACGGTTGAACTGATGACCAAAAATTTCAAACCAAAAATAATACTGAGATTATCTGTTAATGTTTACAGATGATTGTAAATAAACATGTTAACTTTTCTCTCAGCTGGAAGGAGAGTTGAATACAGAAAATAACTAGGAAATATGCTATTAGCCGCTCCGAATAACTTCGAAAAAAAAAACATTATATTCCCATGTTACGTCTATGGAAAGTTCTAACTCGATTATCTCCTCTTAAAATCAATAAAATCAAATACCAGAGCCTACTTCTTCAACTGGTGTATCCTCTAGGGCCCGAAATAGTTATTCGTTTTATTTTGTCAGTGAAAAAGTTTGTGAAATGAGCGTAGCAAATTGAACAATTTCACGAACAAAATGAAATTACTTTTAACACAAATACCATACAATGTTTTTTGTACAACTGCCCTATTTTGATAATGAAATGAGCGAATTTGCAATGACAATAAACTTCAAAATGCATTTAAATATTGAAATAATCAAAAGGTTTTTGTGAATGGCAAACGTTGCCAACGTTATGAATACAAACAAATGAAAAATGACGCTGTCATTTGAATTTCGTTCCTGTCCAATTTTCGTCTTGGGTTTTTAACTGCTGAATATGTTTGTCGAGAGTTCAATTATTAATAAAAGTGACGATTCTGGATATTGAAGAGTCTGCAAGAAGAGCAAATCTGGAACTTCTACCTAGAAAATCTGTTCAGCAGTACGATATTTTGCTTAAAACAATTTCCTAGCCTGGTGTAAATTGAAAAATGTAGAAGGAAACTTCATTGAAACTGTTTTCCTGGCATACTTAGAAGAAAAATAAAAAATATGGAGTTTATCAACTTTGTGGAGCAAATTTTCAATGATAAAGTTAAGCGCCCTTGTTACAAATGGTGTGGATGTTAGTAAATATTTTAAGGTAATAGCATATTTAAAACGGAAAAGTGAAGGATATCGTCCCAAAAAATGGAAAATTCTCACTCGTGAACAAGTTGAAAAGTTTATAGAGGCACCGGATGAGAAATACTTGATGGTTAAGGATGCAACTATTTTCGGATTATTTGGAGCCTGTCGGCGTGAAGAATTGTGTAATTTATCAGTGGAAGACATCGGGATAACAAATAAATCATTGATTATACAACCTCCAAATACAAAAACGAAAGTCAGTCGTTCTTTCACTATTATTGGGAAGTATGTAGACTATTTTCATAAGTACTCTGCACTGCGCCCTTCTGTCATCAAACATAGTCGTTTTTTCCTGAAATACATGAACGATACATGCACTGCCAATCCAGTTCGTAGTAATGCATTTGGGAAAATTCTATCTATTGTTGCCGAATTCCTCAAACTGCCAGAACCAAAGCAATATACAGGACACTGTTTTCGAAGATCCTCCGCTTCATTGCTAGCAGAATCAGGAGCAAATATTACTGGTATAATTAACATAGTGGATGGAAGTCTACGAAGGTAGCCGAGAGCTATGTTGATCATTCCATTGCATATAGAAATGTCATTGCTGAAAAAATTCTCCCAACCTCAACAGATTTTGGATCATCATTATCCAATATTGTACTTCCGGTTGCTACAAGTACTCCATTTGTTAGTACTCATTAAACACATATTTTCTTCATCGTTTTTTTTTCTTTTTCAACATTGCTTTTTTTTCGACCAATTACTCTTTCTCAAGCTCCTCTGAAGCCGTGACCGATACTTCTTGCATTCTACGATCACTCGAAACGTCCCATATCGACTCCAAATCGACGCTAAACATAATAGATCGCCGCGAGTTTGTACAGCACCGAGCAAAAAAGTCCCTAATCAATTCGTTCTTAGTTGGAAATCCCGGCGAAGCAGGTAATTAATAAATAGCTTGCTTGCAGCGGCCCGCCATAACCAACACTTTGTCTTACATGGAGCACATTCTTCTTTGGCAAGCGAAATAATTGAATTCGTTACTTTTTATAGGTTCTATTGGACGAGCGCGTAATTGAAGACAATTAACACCTAGCTGCTCTCTGGCTGATGTGCCTGTCTGCCCGATGTTGAGGAATGAAGTCCGGTAGATTTTTTTAGGGCTGCTTCTTGTTAATCAGGAGAGAAGTTTTTTTGACGGGAAATTTTTTGTTCAGTCTGGTCAAGGTGGGAAAGATTTAAAGATATATAAAAAATTTGTATGAATCAATTTAACTGAAGAAAGGAGTTTGATGTATCTGGGGGCACCTTTTCTCGAAGGGTTTCGTCGTATTTTTGAACCCCCATACCTTGAATTTGGAATTTAGCAAATGAAAAAAATTCTCAGGATATAATGCCAGTAGTGGACTTATCAAACGTGCAAAGTTTTAAGTGCATTGCCCGTACACTTTAGATTTTAAAGATATCCAAACACCCCTGATTTCGTCACTCACTCACTGATGATCATAAAAACTTTTATGGTACTTCCCGATGTCCTATGAAGTTAAAATTTGATATGTGAGCTAGTATCAGTACACAAACAACGAAAAAATTTTTAAACTTGAAACTTTCACCCCCCTAACCCTTAGAACCAGGGGATGTATGAGTTTGTATGAGACTTCCTCCAATGTTGATGCTAGTGGTCTTAAAATTGATATAAACGAAGTAATGCTTGTAATGAAAGTTAAAAAAATATTCAAGAATTCTCGTTGAAAATCACCCCACATTTTGAATAAGAGGATAAATAAATGTGTGTGCTTCATGTCTATTTAGGTACACTTACAATTTCTCTGTAATAACCTACACCATAGTTTCCATTGTGCAATTTCCCGTTGTGATCATTGTTTAAAGATAGGATTCTCTATACAACAATTATTAAAGTCATATTCAATGAATAGAAAGCACTATACATCAGTGAATGGACATGATAGTGATGAACAAGTACAAATTGTAGGTGTGGCGAAGGGATCAGTTTTGGGTTCGCTGGAATATTTGATTTATGTTCAAAATATTTCATGTTTGCAGAACCGTAGTACTGCTACTTTCATCGCATGACTTGAAGCTACTTGAATATTATCTCAACTGTGATCTTGAACTCTAGTACGACTGGCTGTGCTACAATAAGATAAGGATTAATATAGATAAAACCGTATATATGTTGTTCAATCAAAACAGCAAGGTAATCTGTGATATAGATGTTATGATTAATTATGTCAAAATCAAACCTGTGATAGAGTATAGATATTTGGTCTTACGTTAGATAATAAGTTGAGCTGGAAGTTCCATATAGATTATCTGTCGAAAAAGATATCTCCAATGGTCGGAGTTGTGAAAAGATGTTCTTATCTATTAGACCATTCATCGAGAGCATTACTATATAGTAGTTTTATAGAATCCCAAGATATTCAATTCCTTGTTGGGGAAATGCTCCAAAATATCCATTAGAAAAAATTCAGAGAGTTCAGAACAAATTTACTAAATTCATTTACAATTTGGACTACTTAACACCAACAGCTCAACTATATTCCAGTACTACGAAATTAAATAAAACAATTTTAAAAAACTTGAACAAACAAAATTATTAAGGACACAAGCTAGTTTTTGCATAGTGAATGAGGAGTATACTTACATGTATCGGACAAAGATCTCCAATGTTTCAGAATGTTGCAGTATTTAATTCTCTACCTGTAGAAATTATATGCAATAATAATATAAGAAAAATGTGCCATGACCTCAAGAAGTTACTTAGACTTCAATAATTTTTTTGTATATGTATTGGGATAAGTAGTTTTTTTTTACAGGAATGATATAAATTATTATTGTTTATGAAAAATAATTTATATGAATGTAGGCTCTTATACCAGCATATTGCTGTTTAAGAGTCAGGAATAAATAAATAAATAAATAAATAAAATAAATGGTTTTGATGCGATCGCAGCTTGAACCTAGGTAGGTAAAGGTATATTTCTCCAATTCGTACATTGTTGATTTTGAACATGGATTGTGAATTAGTTTGTCTTGAAATAGATCTCGCAATAATTATAGTTTATAGAATTATTAGTAAGGAAGAAAAGAAAAAATAACAAGATTTTGTCATAAGCAACGTACAAAAAGAACAGAAATCCAACCAAAAACATTTTCATCCAAAATATTGCCAAGATGAGATCGTATTTCTCACATTGTCAAAAAGTTATCAGATCTCATGTAGATCCAAGCTGCTCTACACTCTTCAACTTCACAAGTCCTTATATCTTGGACTTATTATTACCCTTTTAAACTAAACTACGTAATTCATTTTCAGTTTTTAAATTGATACGAATCAACAGTATACCTGGATGTCAATTATGACTCACACAAATCCACTCCTGATTCGACAACAATTTTTTTTCATCGGTACAATGATCTTCTCCGAAACTCCTCAAGTCAAACATCCCAAATTCCAAACATAGACCGACCGAATATCCTCTTGCGCGCCAGCAATTAACGCAACAATGTCGTCAGAAACTCCCTCGAACTATGCAACCACGCGAAACCCCCCGAATTTTCTCGGAAGCCCCCCCTCCGAGGGGGGCAATCGAGGGGGGCAATAAGACCGACCGAACCTAAAAAACGCTCCGACCGATACATAATTAATTTAATAGTCGCCCGAGAAATAATTGAATATTTCGGGAAGAGCGGGCCCCCCTCGCCCCCCCTAGGGGGGGGCCGGTCGTCCGCCGAAACCGGTAGCGAGCCGAACGAGATTTTCGACTTTGGCGTAATTAAAAAAAGCGGGCAGTCCGTCTGGCGAGGCGTGCCCCGCAATTAATTAGAAAAATTAAATATGGCCTCTGTGCCGCCGCCCCGTACCGCCCTCCATTATGTCGGGGCGAACAGTCGCGTAATTGAGGCGGCGGAGGTGCACGCCCGCTTCCCAAGTCGCGGTGCTCGTCAGCTGGGCTAATTAGCGCGGTGATTTAGAGCGGAAACTTCGTACGCTGCCGCGACAACAGGTAGATTGATTGCGTTTTAAACGGCTCGGGGCATGGCCTGCTCTGACGCTATAAGGTCGATTGAGAGGTCGAGGGGCTGTTGTGGTGATGTAGGTTCAATGTAGTAGCGATTGAAGGATATGATTTAAAATTGGTCAATTTTAAAAAAGATTCTGCTCACGCCGCTTTTTCGCGAAATTCTAGGCTCTATTGTAAAAATCTGGTTATACGCTTATGATTCAAAGTATTGTCTATCGCTTGCCACTACTTTCTCCCATCTTCCGGGCAGTTGAAAAACTGGTCATCTTCTGAATCGATCCACGAATCGATCAAAATTTTTACTTCTTCATAAGACCGGAAGTGCTGGTCAGCCAGGCCGTGTGCCATTGATCGAAAATAGTGATAGTCCGAGAGAGCAAAGTCTGGAGAATACGGCGGGTGGGGTTGGACTTCCTATTTCAAAGTTTCCAAGCATGTATGTATCCTGAATACTTTCGCAACATAGGGTCGAGCATTGTCATGCTGTGAAATCACTTTATCATGTCTCTCGTTGTATTGCGGCCGTTGAAACAGAAAATTAAAACCTCCAGCAAATGACGAGAATTCGGCTCTTACATGATATGATTAATCAAAAAAAACTATATAGGGTGTACCAAGTTCGACGGACTATTAGGCGTTTCTGGAGAACTGGACCTATTTGAAATCTGAAAATTGGGATTATGTTATTGTTTGACATTATCTACCGAGCTAAAATTTTTGGAGCCTGACCACTTTCAGTTATACAGGGAGTGAGAAAAAAAATTTTGAAAAAATTTTTCTTCTGTTTTCGAATTTGATAGAGTACGCAATTCTGAGAGAAAGGGAGCTAAGAGTATTCGACCTCATGTTTGTTCTTCCTATCATGAATATCTTGAGCACAAACCGTTTTCACATTTTTGAAGTCGAAGTTTGTGGAAATATTGTACATTTCTTGAACGAAATTCATCAAATCTGTTCCATATCAACAATGATAAATGAATTCAGAAAAGAGGTGTGCCACTAGTGAGTTATTGGAATAATTTATCTTCTATGACCAAGGTCATTGTTGATATGTAACAGATTCTATGAATTTGACGCTGAGTACGAAATGAAATCAGGAAATCCTGAATAACTCAAGAATTATTTATTTTAGGAGCATTAACATGTGAAAAAATTATCATCATTTCTCTTTGCACAATCCAACGCAATCACGCATCATCAGGGTTCTAATTTGAAAGAGGAAAGTTATGGGCCAATCTTGATCCAAATTTTTGACCCAACATTTGGAAAACCCTGTGACGAGTGTTTCAAAATTTCAAAAATGTACAATATTTCCACAGTCTTCGACTTAAAAAATGTGACAATGGTTTGTGCTTAAGATATCTAGATTAGGAATAACAAACATAATACCGAATACTCTTCTCTCCCTTTTTTCTTCAGTGTTTTCTCGATATTTTGGAAAGTATTGTGACAAATGCAACTATTAAATTTTGAATTTTTTTTTTCATCACCTGTATAACTGAAAGTTGTCAGGCTGCAAAAATATTTAAGCTCGTTAGATAATGTCGAACAATATCATAATCCGAATTTCAAAAAGGTCCAGTTCTCCAGAAACGACTAAGAGGCCGTCGAACTTGGTACGCCATGTGTAATGCAGACACAAATCGACTGATATTTCGATACCTAAGATCCATTTGTTTCATCTTCCTCTTACCACTAAAGCCAGCTATTGCAAAACGGCGGAAGCAAAGTTGTGCAGCTAATATGTTTCTCAATTAGAATGGTATAATTTTTTTTATTTTTTCATCTAAACTTTCACTACTTACCTTGAAATCACTATCTAGTCTCTTTTTCTGGCTTCTACCCATTTGTTAAATTCCTGTATATTATATTGTTTCCGTATATTCCCATTTGTTTGTTTGTCTCTGAGTGTTATACCTTTATTGTTCTTAGAGTCTTCATTTCTATGCTAATTCATTCCTACGTTACTCATTATCTGTTGTGTTCTTTTTGTGTCGGCTCGAGTTTCTACAGGTTATAATCAGTCTCACAGTTTTTTTTAATACCTAATATGGATTTTTTCGTTTAGAGTAAATAAGGTTGGGATAAAGTATGGAATCAAGTGAATATCCTGTGAACGAAAAGGACACATTTCGTCATGAGTTGTCACACAATCACCATAACCGATCATCATTAATATATCAATACGATCTCTTCCACTCAAATGAAGCATTACGCCAAATTTGTCTGAAGAATGAATCTGATATAAACTCCGAAGTGTTACAAAGTTCAATAGTTAAAAGTGTTCTTTTTTGTTTCATTGTTAGGCAACAATTTTTTCGAAAGAATTTGCCCGTGACACATAAGTGCAAGAGTTTATGCAGGCTTTTCCATTATTCATAAAAAAAAAATTTTTATTGTTTTTGTTCTAGAGACTAGGAGAGAGAACCCAACAAAATTTTCAGAAAAATGAATAATCCTATCGCGATATAGGTATGTCAATCATTATTTTCTCTATTTCAGGATCGTAATGAGTTCATTACAGTACTAGAAGTCTCGCAATTTTCAAATAGAATCGATTCAAATTCCGTAATCTGTCAAATTTCGTAAGTCACACTAACTGCCAAGATGAAATATAAAAGTTACTAACCTGAATTTTCATTTGCATTTCCAGAGTATTCCAAAAAACCTGACTGAAATAGAGAAAATATCGTCTAATACTCGTTGAAGAAGGCAATTCTAACACTCATACTCATGGTTTCGAAAACTCGCTCGCATTCGTGTTGGAATAGGAGCTCATTCTGCAACTTGTTTCAGAATATACTATAAATTGATCGTTCGCGATAAAAGGTTTTTTTTTATTCTGGTTTTATAAATCTCTACAAAAATGACCGTAAATGATATAAGGGTTCCCAATTTTATCCAATATTCCCTTACATTTTAAACCTGAGGTTACTATCATTAGCTAGTCATTCACCATTTGTCATCAAGTCAGAACTTAAAATAGAACCCCTCATTGATAAATCTTTTCATATTACAATACCATTAATATCTTTAACAAAAAATTATCGATGAAAATATGTCTACAGGGTATAATTCTGTGAAACAAGGTATATGGTGGCATCGTAAATAGTCGGATGCGTTTTTAATATTCCGTTATCGCGTATGGAACGTTGGATTCCGTCGATCTTGATAAGCGTTTTTATTATGTTATTCATTGTCACGCAGGTAATTTATGAGCGGGTTCTGAATATTCGATAATATACATTCCAGGAAATATCGTACATACAACATGTTGGTTCCGGATGAAAGACACAGAGAATTTATATTAGTTTTTTTTTTTGATCGATGGGACCAGAGGGATATTAGGTACTGGTTTTTATATTTCTTATTCTATGAATCAATGGATGGAAGGAGTTAGCATCAGTAGTGATCGTCGCAGTAATGTTGACATAAAAAGGTTAACCATTGGAGAATTGGAAAAGTGACTTATGCCCACTTGCACCGTTTTCTGGTTAAGACAAACTTATCTAAGGCACCCTTAAATTTTGAGTCGGGCTTTTCCCTGCCTTAACGGATCAGATCTTGCACCGCATATCTAATAGAAACGACTTTGTTAAGCACGCTCTATCACACTGTATCAATCAGTAAATTTGTTTGTTTTGACATAGAAATGCGATATGACCATATGGTTTCGTGTCGGCACTAAGCACATCGAAGTAAGAAGAACACGCGAATTCATAGAGAAACAAGATATTTTGTCTACTTTTTTCTTTTTCAGTATTCTGATTCACAGAACGACATATAATTAAGGCCGCTGGCGAACAGGCACAGTACAACCTATTTTTTTTATTCGAAGCAAATGATTTAATTTGATTTCAACAATTTCTTACTTGTAACTTTTGACGTTATCAATATTTGAGACGGGCTAAAGTCTTTTCTAAGCCATGAATATTCGCGGCTCAAAATAGTCATAGCTTATGAGGCACTTAAACTCGACATCTAAAACCTAACTTCAAATCTAAGTTGGACGTAAGTCAGACTTATATTTGACGGTGCAAGAGGGCATTATTTTCTCGAACATAACAAGCCAAAACTGGCGAACGCAAGCTTTCAACACTACCAATGTCCACTGCGTCAATTTTTTTCATCTCGAACGGTACCACGAAATAAATATTCCTCTTCGACACCGTACAATTATAATTCATGATGATGATGTTTGGGTTTCCGGTCTTCTAGGACTGTTAAGATTGGCGTCGTTGAGTTTTGATTGATGGATCGGTTGGAGAACAATGTTACAATATCGGACAGCGATATGCATTCCTTTCTTCGTGGCTTCAACTCGAGCCATTGTTGTACACGATGGGAGTTTATGAACGTTCAACAGAAGGACCTCACAAAATTTATCCTTACGTGCCTCGTTCTGAAGTGGTCAAGACGAAAAGTATTTCTTAGAAGGAAGGTGCGATTCTTGACCACCATCGACAACTATGAATGGAAATGAAATAGAGAAGAAACCATGCTAAAATTAGGAAATTCAGTAGCGAATAATCCTACAGGGTTAGGATAAAGAATGGAACCAAAGCAAATATAATGAGAACTGAAATGATAATATTTATAAAATTCTACAGCTGAGAGCAATGGTACAAAATGCAACTGATGTACAATTTTTTCTTGGTAATATACTTCTAGTTGAAACTAAAATACCCTCAACTTATATAATCAACGATATACTCCTATACCTTTATCGCACATACTGGGTCTTAAGTAAAAAATATGTATACACGAGGAATTATCACAAATTCAATACGATATAAAACACTTCAGTAGGTAGTTAGTGAGAGGTGAACAACAAAAATAACATTTAACTAGACCGCGCAAAAAAATTAACGCACATTATGGAAATCTCAAATTTATTTTACAACTGAAGGGGTTCTCAATGATAATTATTTTTTTCAGAATTATGCATGCATATGTTATCCACTTTCAACGTTTTTATTCAAACATATGTTTTTCCCAGCAGGAATGAAGAAAGATGATATTATCAGATTTTGAATGTATTGGCTCCATTCTAAAATCAGTTGTTCTCGATCAATTCTAGTGATCAATAGTTTTCCTCTAGTTTGATTTTCTACACTCGATCGCTATGCAACGCGAAACATGCAATTTGTCCCAAGAGGAATATGCCCAAGCGGTAGTTTTGCGAGAAGAAGGGTGGACATACACAAGAATTGCAGAAAGGTATGGAGTTTCCCATACAAGTGTGTCCAGAATGTTCCAGCGATTCAGGGAGACAGGTATGAATGTCCAAAGACCAGGACAGGGTAGACGACGGGTAACAACTGCCATTCAAGAACGTTACTTAAGAGTTTCTTCGTTGAGACAACGGATTGCAACCGCTCGCCTCCTTAAAAATCAGCTTGAGCAAACTCATGGGGTGAAAATAAGCACTCAGACAATAAGAAATCGCCTCACAGAATTTGATTTAAGGCCTCGTGTCGCGGCAAGAGGCCCAGCTCTTACCCCAGCCCATCGAAGGGCGCGTTTGCATTTTGCGAGAGAGCATATCCATTGGGAAGAGGCCGATTGGGAAAGAGTTCTCTTCACAGATGACTCTTGATTCTGCCTCTACTATTGTGATCCTTGTATACAGACGTCCACATGAAAGATATGCTCAGTGCAATTTCCTGAATACTACTGGTTTCGGGGGAGGATCGATTATGTTATGGGGTGGAATATCTTTGGCTGCTAGCACAGACCTAGTGGTTGTTGATAATGGAGCTATGAATGCTGATACGTATATAAGGAACATTCTTGAAGAGCATGTAGTGCCATTTGCCCCATACATTGGTGAAAATTTCATTTTTATGGACCATAATGCTAGACCCCATCGTGCGCGCATCGTTCAGGAGTACCTTGAAGAGGTTGAAGTCTCTCGAATGGAATGGAGAGCAAGAAGTCCAGATCTCAATCCAATGGAGCAGGTTTGGGGCAACCTCAATAGAAGGCTGAGAAGTTCAGAAAATTATCCAGCTACTCTTAATGACTTAGGAATCCAACTCGGAGAAATCTGGGAAGGATTAGATCAGAACATTTTAAGATCACTCATTTTGAGTATGAAATGTCGTTGCCGAGCTGTAATTAACGCAAGTATTAAATCACTTAGCATTTCAGTATTTTGAAAATTGTTCATTTCTCTTCTTTCACTTAAGATTCGGTGAATTCCTGAATTTTTCTTCCATTTGATGTGTCTTATTTCGTTCAAAACCTTCCCGAGAGAACATAAAAAATAAGTTATAAAGTCAATGTAGAGTTAACTTTTATTAAAATTGAGATATTCAGAATGTGCGTTAAATTTTTTGCGCAGTGTATATTATTGAGTGCAAAACGATAGACAGCAAACACAAAAAAAAAATTAATAGGAACATGTAAAGAACAAAAAATATAAAACTCAAATAATCATGGGAAAAAGTCAATTACAAAGGAAACAATAAACTCTAACAATGGACTGATGTTGCAGTGCTACCTACCTCTCATCAACGAACAGAATCAAAACGGAGAGAAAAATAATAACAAGACCATTCGCGCAGCAAACAACTTGGATCGACCTTGGACATAGAATTTATATCAGACATTTTTCGATGCCTCTCGGTCGGTAACAATGTGTTTAATTGTCAAGAGGTGCTTATGTCAACATGGCGGGGTCCTGAAGTTGTCGGTAAATATTATTTCAGACCGTCGAAAGATCCAGCTCACGCTGAGTCGAAAAAAGTTCGAATATTCCGGGCTCATAGAGTAAATAAATAATTTTCGAATATCTCCGAGTCATTTACATACGTGGGAAGTCGCCACGGTGAACGGGCTTAGGAGCAGAGATGAACGTTATGATATCGATAGAACGGAACACAGAGGATTATCTTTTTTTTCCGCCTTGGGTAATTCTCGAATTTTTTTCGACGCGACCGAATCTGATATTTTCGATAATGGCGTACACGTTGTAATTTGTCCAGAGGAAAGTGGAACCATTAAATTAGTTACGAAGATCGGAATGAAGATTCATATTTTATATCGATGGTGCACGGAACGGCGTGTTGAATATTTTCGATGAATTCTGGAGTTTCTAGAACGTTCCTTCGTTTTGATTATTCGTGGAACAATTTTTGTTATTCAGATTATTTGTATTCCCCTCGAATGTGTTCATTCTTGAGTTTCTGATCCTATCCTATTAAGTTCTTCAAGCTTGTATGACTATTTTGAGCAAATATACTGCTCCACAAGAGTTAGGGATATCGTATTCAATCGTTTTGAAAAGTATGTAATGTTCGAGAAAATCGCTGTAAAATCATTCAAAACCCAATAACTACTTGAATCGATCCAATAAAACTCAGTATGAGATATTTCGTCAATCTGGTCGCCTTTTTTCTGAAGTTTGTTTCTTTGCATATGCTTCATGAATGTTCTTATTTTGAAATGACGTCAGTTTATCAACGGCTTCGATTTGAAACGAGTTTTCTGAAAATGCGAAGACGTAAATTAACGCTGAGGCTAAAAGAGCTATCGAAATGCTACAGGGTGGCCTAACTCAGGTTGTTGTAGTTTAGAAATTTTCAAAAATATGTATCATGATTTAGTTCCGAGCTTAAATATCGAATATTCCGAAAAAACACTCGTTTTCTTTTTGTTTGGTAAAAACGCATTTTTTTCCTTTTTATTTTGGAGTTTTCCCCAGTTGGCTTTTTTTGTTAAGTTTTTTTTTATGAATAAATTCAAAGGATGATTTGCTATTTGGCAGTCTGCTCAGTTATTGAATGTTTATCCCAGAAATTTTCATCAACCGTGTGAGTAGTGGAAACACCACCCCAACATTTTTTTAGCCTTCAGATATTTCGAATCTTTATGAGTGGAGTCCAGCCGCCTCTGTGCCACAATCGGCCATACCGCGTCCATTATGGCTATTTTACAACATTACGGAGCACGCAGTCGACTGAAATAAATAATGGTATATCCAGCAACTGCTGCACAATTATCATTTTATATACGCGGCATTATATTAGGCCGGGTTCGTTAATTTCTGAATAATTCATTCCCGAGTCGATATTTTGAAACGGCAGCGTTCAGCACGACAAACGTACTAGATTTTCTAATCCGCATAAGCGGACAAATACCTGGATTTACGAGTGAAAAAGCACAGGCGCGAGATGTTGTTTGTTGCGATCGATAAATTTTTATTAAGTGCGCGTATGATTTAGTCCGATTGTTGCTTGTCGTCGATACGGTCTACTGGATCGTTTCATTCTGATGCAGTGAATTCGACTTTTTTACTAGGTGGATATAGTTCCGACATTATACTGTAGAGGGAGCCATTATGTCGACAAGATGAATGGGACGACGATGATCACTGGTCTTCATATGAGGTCCAGGACCGGGAAATTTTTCCTGTTTTTTTTTCAACTTGTTTCCTAGAAGTACTGGTATGGTTCGAAATTATACAGGCTGTTTCTGACTTCATGCCACAATATTCAAAAGGTGACTGCTCATATGTAATTGAATGAGTTTGAGTTTGTTCCAAAACTTCAAAGTTGTTGACTCTCTGTGAATAAGGAGAGGTACAATATTCGAGAGTAGGCGAAGATCTGATATTACCAGTGATAATCTTCATAGGAAAATGTTCACCAAACAGGGCAACCATATTCAGCAGCAAAAAACTCTAAATTCAGCGCTGTTGTACCTACCGAGCGTGTTATAATAATTTTTTGTTTTAGTATGTCTCTTCAACTGAATGAAAAAAAAAAGGATGAAAATGTATGTGACTTCTGCAATGATTTCTTAGGAGTAAATAAACTGCTCCACATGAGTTAGAGATATTGACTTAAATTGCAAAAAAAATATAATTTAAATGAAATTCATATTAATATGATTTCAAGTTGCAGGAAATGAAATGAATTTTAACCTATAGGTCTGCAGCGTATACACGGTGGTTAAGAAAAATCGAGGAAAATAACGAAATTTTATTCCCAGAGAATTCAAGCATTTTAAGACTATCAATACAATGTATGGCCTCCACTGGCATCAATAACAGCTTGACATCTCCTTTGCATACTACACATGAGGTTGTTGAATATTTCTTCAGGAATTTGGTTCCATAAACGGGGCAGAAGTTCTCTCAGATCATATAAGGATTCTGGGTTAGGTTGATGACTATCTAATCTTCTTTGGAGCATATCCCATGCATGTTCAATGCAATTCAAATCTGGTGAGTGCGGAGGTATTGGTAAATGTGGAATACTAAGCTCATCGCGCGCATTCTCAATTATGGCTTCACCATTAACAGCGTGAAAATTTGGCAAAACATTGTCAATGGCATGCTCCCTATAGTGTGAGGCGGTCATATTCCCAGGCCCAATGTGTAATTCTGTTCGCCCCTTGAAACATATCATAACACTACCCCCTCTGAATGGATGGACTTCTTGGACATAGTGACGATTACAGGGTATGCTGTCCATACCCTTATTCGTCGAGAATCTGAAAATCGTCTATATCTAGATTCATTCTGGGGTAGGTTGATGATTATCTAATCTTCTTTGGAGCATATCCCATGCATGTTCAATGCAATTCAAATCTGGTAAGTGCGGAGGTATTGGTAAATGTGGAATACCAAGCTCATAGCGCGCATTCTCAACTATGGCTGCACGGTGCGGTCTAGCGTTATCGTCTAGAAATTGAAAAGTTTCACCATTAGCAGCGTGAAAATTTGGCAAAACATTGTCAATGACATGCTCCCTATAGCGGTCATATTCCCAGGACAAATGTGTAGATCTGTGCGCCCGTTGAAACATATCCCGTCCCATACCATAACACTACCCCCTAGGAAATTGTTTCATGAGGATCTTTTGTTTTGTCGGTGTCGGCTTGACTCTTTTTACGATTGTGTAGAAATGAATGGAACTCATATGGAATAGAACAACAATTTCACAAATCTCGTTATTCGATCAAAATTGATCAACTTCGAATACACCTGTATTCTCCCGAACAAGAATCATTTTTGCTGGTTCATTGTTTTCATTTAAGTGAAGATTCCACAAATAAAACATTGTCATGTGACATTAAACAAATCGAGAGTTGATAGGGAGTTACGACTTTTGACGTATTTTCGTCTCTTAACCGCACGTTGAAGTCTCCACCGAAAACGCATTCATTCGAAGTCTACTTCTCTTCGCGTTTGAAATAATCGTGGAATAAGTGTTAGTACGTCATTATCATTCAATTTCATATGCGCAGAACCTCGGAAGACCCACATATCCTAGTCGGATAGCCGTAAAAGTAGTGATTGAACACTCAATTACTCCCGAACGAGGTGATAATGAGTTTCGACGTCACTTTCACGCGGAGCATCTTCAGGACGCGTCGCGTTCCCATGAAGGACGAGATGGCTGTTCGGAGAACCCAGAATTTCATCGTAAACCCGGTAATCGGCAACCGTTCCCGCATATCCAAGTAGGCTGGGCGCGAGCGTGAGTGTGAGAAAATAATTTGCGAATTTCGCGAAGCGATCACGTAGGCCTGGTAGGAGCGTGACAGCATTTCCAGGGGACGTCGGGAGACGCGCGGGCGATAAGCGGACTTTTTACGAGCGATTTCGAAGCGATTTTTTCTGTTTTGAGGGTGAGAAAGCGAGGCACGTATCGATTTTTCGAGTGATTTATGTGTGTGTTTTTGCGATCGAGGTTTGTCGATTTTGGAATCAGTCATGGGACGTGGGAAGGTCCGGAAATATTGGGGAAAAACGCTTCATAAATAATGATTTTGTTGTGAATAGAGAGGGTCGAAAGAAACTTTGTGTGTAGTGCACAACATCCGGTTTACTCGTGCATTAAATTGTCAGGGGCCAAATACTTTCAAAAATTGTTGCCTAACAATGAAGACCGGAGCCTGTGGTCGACCCAGAGTAACATTTCGTAAATTTTACTCGAATATCTGTAACAGCTCTTCGGAATCATTTTTTGAGAACCTATGGAGGGGTAGTCTAACCAGTACCATAAGAAGACGTTTTCATTCCTTAAATTTAAGCGGCGCTTATGCAACAATACTTCGTACGGCAGCGCTAGCTTTGGTTTTTTCTGCTGCTGAATATTGTTGCCCTGTTCAGTTGAACAGTGTTCATGTAAAAAAAAATTGATGCCCAACTAAATTTTTCTATGAGGATTTTTACTACACCTACTCCTTGGTTGATAGTTAAAAGGGGTTACAGTCCACTGCAACCATATGGTCTATTGTGATACCTGACAAAGCTCTACAGCTCGCCTTCCAGTCCCAGAGATATTATGAAATGCAATATCTCGGAAGGCTTCAGTGAGGCTAATTCCTCACTCCTAGAGGTCTCTTGACCAAAGCATTGTTTCCTTTGGTTTACAATGCCAAAGCATTCTGTGACTAGGTGAATAGGAGTTTCTTCCTCCTCCCCACAGAATCTATACTCGTCAGTGTCCGATACGCCCATTCTCAGCAAGTGCTTTCTGAGGGGACAATGCCCTGTAAGAAAGCCAGTGAGGAAGTGTAGATGGTTCTTACTGAGATCCAAATATCTTTTGGATCTTGCAGTTTCGAAATTCCGAAGGAACTTTTTGGAGTGATCTAACCCTGGGAGATTCTGCCAGAGCGTTTCTCTTTCAGTTTTCCCCTTCTCCAGAAACTCTTCCTTATAGGTTCATTTTCCTATACTACAGAAAGCTTCTGGGCCAGTTAGTGGTTTCCGAGCACCCTCTCTGGCCAGTTTGTTGGCCCCTTCGTTACCTGTGATTCCCGAATGACCAGGAACCCAGATCAAAGAGACCTTATTTTTCTTGCCTACCTCATTGAGTTTGCTCCGGCATACCCATGTCGTCTTTGAGTCGATAACATAGGAGTTCAGTGCTTTAATAGCAGCTTGACTATCTGAGTGAATAGCTATGTCGCAATTCTGATAGTTTCTCTCTAGATTAATGTCTAGACATCTTTCGATTGCTAATATTTCTGCTTGCAGAACATTCACACAGGGGGCTAACGATAGTGCATACTTGGCTTTGGCCCCGTAAAACCCAGCGCCAGCTCCCGTGTTGATTTTAGGACCATATGTATACCATTTAACAGTATTTTCTTTGAAATTTTGGTCGGTGTATTCCCGCTCCTATTCCTCTTTTTTGCATATCATCGTACTGAAGTTATTCTCAGTACTTTCTATTTCTTGACTATTACATCACTAGGAAAGTTCGCAGATGAGATGTAGTTACCCAAAGAGCTCCAGACTCTCTGACGCCTAATTCTCTCATTACCCCCTCCTTCTCTAGGTATTCTGAGGATGGCCTCATGGTACTCCTTGGTTACCAGTCCTCTCAAATATTTTCCGACCCCCTATTCGCAGAGAGACAACAGCTTTGAATTTTTGGAACAAATTTAATTCATTTCCCGTACTCACCTATATTCCAGATAATAAGGTCCCCAGATTGAAGTCGCGTAAACCTTTTTGGTCAAATTTTCTAATTGATATGAATATAAGCGACAAAGAAATTTGGCAATTGGAATGGAATGTATGCAATTTTTTCAATAAAAATCTTATTACTGATCCTTCCATCAGAGTTCCTGTTCTTGACCTTCCCAGGAGAATATGATCTGTTCTAAATCATATTAAAACAGGCCATGGACGATGCAACAGCATGCTCTTCCGATGGAATTCGGTTGAGAGCCCTAGTTGTGAGTGTGGGGAAAATGATGAGACTATAGAACATCTTATAAATAGTTGTCCCATTTATAAATTTGGTTTCGACGCTATATATAAAGTAACAAATCTCGAAACAAATTTATTTTCGAAATTAGTGGTTAATTTCAAAATTAATTTATTCTAAAAAATTGGTTTCTTTTCTGCTTTTGTCTTTTTTCATTTCAGATTAAAAATTGCGAGTCCTTTTTGTGAAGAATCTGTTTATCTGAGTCCATGGACGGATAACAATAAGATGTTCCCTTAGATCACGCTGATGTCTTTCAAGATTTCCCTGATATTCAATATTTTTAGTAAATTTTTCTTTCTCATGGGCAAGGTAAGGGTGGATATTTTCATTTATCAGGATGATAACGCCCCACCACACTGCACATGAATGGTTCAAAACATTCTTCAAGAGAACAATCTCCAGAGGGTGAACTGGTCACCAAACTCTCTTTTTTCGTTGCTCTGTTTGCTCCATGCCATTTTGGTATTTTAACTTTGTATAATTTTTATTTTTAATGTTTTTCATATTTATTTTATTAGTACCTATATTTATTTTTCTAGACACTTATTGTTGTTTTTTAAAGGGCGTAATTGCGCTAATTGTATTCATATTGCACATTGTAATTATTTCTTTTATTAATTGTTAATAAAACTCTTTATCTTTCCATTCTTTCTGGGTGTAACACTACTAATGTCACTGAGTATATGTAAACCAGACGTTTATCCCGAAAAAGGACAGGCCAACGCAAGCGAGCGAGCCCAAGACAAAGCCGTAAACAGATTTACGACATTAGAGCCTCATGAAGCCGGTCCTAAAACAATGCAAATGTTTAAGCATCGCTTTTTCACACCGCCCTGACAAATTTGTCGTTCTTCAGACTGTTTGCTGGTGTTGTTTGCGCGGATCATTACGTTGTTAGCGCACGTTGTTTGCACAGTTGTCGAAAATGTCTTGACGTTGTTCTCTTTATCGTCTGAGTTGTTTTCTCACCGTGTTCGGGGCTGTTTGAGCTCTTGTCGCTCACGGCGTTCGAGTGGGACGGTATCGATGTCTCGGCGGGTTGAGGTTATGTTGACATTTGGCATTCTTCGGGGATTTGCGGAATTTCTTGGTAGGGATTTAGATTAAACTTTTGTTTTGTCGGCTGAATGTTCTTTTACGATTTGGAATTGTGAAGAAAGGAAAGGAAGTCTTCGACATTGTTTATTTTATGATATGCTAGCTGACCCGGCAGACTTCGTACTGCCTCAATCGATAAAATATTAAAAAAAGTTCCCTCTTCACCTCTCAAATAAAGAGAATTCTTTTGATGTATGAATAACAATGTACATACCTATATCAATGCAATTGAATTTTTTGTATATTTTGTACTTTTCTGTATTCCACCTAATATATTTCCTTCTTAAAAAACACAATGGTTTGTACAACTGTATTCATCCCTCAGGCGAAACAAAGTTTGCCGGGTCAGCTACCTTATCTAATTGCCAATTGCCACAATTGGTCTCACCACCAGATCCCCTACGCTCTTTATATCGTTTCGGGGATAGGAAATGATTTTAAACACTGCTTGGTCAACATTCTACCATAATAGTTTATTATAATATTAAAGTTGCTTTTTTATTCATCCATTGAGGCAGTACGAAGTCTGCCGGGTAAGCTAGTTTCACAATACATGGCCACACAATACTGCTGCAACAATCGACGAAATCTCAGCAAATAATTATCAGCATTTCAACGAACCATTAAACGAAATGAATAATAATTCATCGAGCTCACTTTCTTGGTGGTTTCTTGGCCTAAAATCGAATCATTCAAATTTTATTAAGTAGACATTTTAAATTTTAATAAAGGTTCACACCATTCAATGGATTTATCATCTTGATATCGAAGTAATATCTATCATCACCTCTCCAAAACACTAGCGTTGCAATTCTCCAGTATTGCAACGCGTAAGAACAATATCACGTACAATCACAATTGCCACTTCGTCTATTGTAGGGGCGTTGAATTGGCATCATGTGCTCCAACAGGTAGTTTATCTGCTCTAATCACAACCTTGTGATCGTCACTCGGCATACGTTCCAAAGCAGTTTTAAACAATCGAACCAATGCATGATGTTCATGAAGTAGTTGCTGCAGATCTTGAAGAATTATTCTTCTCACATCTGCATTAATTGATTGAGGTTGATCATCCATATTGCCTTTATGAAGTAAATTTGGAGGAATTTATGATGTGCATCTTCAAGTGGTTGTTATGATCCAATTCGATGGTGAATCTGGCCTTGGATCCAAATAGCAGAAAGTGACACAAAATAAGTGATTTGAAATAATTAATGTTAATATAATATTCTTATCTGGAATGTTGGATTGAATCCACGTCCTTCAATTATCTCTGCTCCAAATGAAGTCTTTTGGAAACACCCATTGTATTTTTGTGTGTTCGATAGAAAATGTCGATGTCTTGATTCGGACGTTTAGCCAACTCAAAATACACAGTATTGGTAACATCGCCATCATAGATATAGATATCTATCTATATCTATGATTGCCTTCTAATGGCGATAACTAATTGTAGAATGGGGATTTGTTCAGAACATTTCGTTATAAACGAACGATAGGAAGAACATGGACACAGATGCGTTAATATTATTAGAAAATGTACCGTAGCGACACCTATCCGTGTTATTCGCAAGAAGGAAAATTATATCCTATTTTTTTTCCATTTCATCAAATTTTTCAGAGTTTCAATGTATTTTATTCTAACTCCGCCGTAGAAGAATCCAACAAAAAATCTTTCATAACAAACAGTGCATCCAATCTTGAGTTGTAGCCAACAAAACGGCCGACTTAGTTTTATATATTAAGATTTTCAGCTTTGGATCCGTGAAGAAAATGCCCAATTCTTTTCGCGACTGTGAAACCAAGATATTTCAAGAAAAACAAAAAGAACGTCTACACATTCGTGAAAAGAATGGTTATTTTTGCATTTGAAAATATTGACTAAATATATAGACTAACACATGAACGAATTCAATTGCATTCTAAAAAAATTAATATCGAGGTTTCGTTAAAGTTTGATCTAGTTATCTTCCATATATCCATGACACCCTACACTGCTTTCAAGCTCTAACCGCTCATTTTTCCAACAGAAAAAGTTGTCGCCATTTCCAGACAGCTATAAATCAAACATTGGCATATTTTCTACCGAAATTGGTCATTTAAAATTTGTCTAAACGAGTTATTTCGGATGATGTCTTTCTCGGTCCTTCGCGAAAGCGAGATCACCAATTCAAACTCAATAAAAATGAATAATTCAGAGGACCAGTACCCTGCTGCACTTTATTTATAAACCGTGACTTTTTCGAATGCATTATGCTGAAATGTCGTCGATTGATAGGATCTCACAGGTCCGGGAGGGACAGTTTAAATGCTGTTATTTCTTTTTTTTAAAAGTCTCTTTCTGAAATTGGATTCTTTAAAGGATGGCAGATTTTTTCATGAACTTTCTATTTTCCCTTTTTCACTCACACCTGCCAGACATTATTTTTGTTAATTTTTTGTTTATTGATGTAAGTAGAAGGACTTATCCGGAATGGAACCCAACATATCAACCAAATGGTTTTGTTCATGAATTTTTACTGATAGTGTGATTAAGAAAAGCGTGAGAATACATTCTATTCTACCATCGAACCCTATACAGGGTGGTAGGTAATGGAACTCATCAAAATCAAGGAACACGTGTATTCATATAACCGGTAAGCTGAGTTATGTTCGATCAGTAATTCTTCAATGGAGAAAACGTGTATTATTTTGCTTGTTTGTTAGTTGTAGATATCATTTTGGCTTTCTGCCAATTTTTTAAGGGAATTTCTCGAATTCATAGACCTTCCAGATCTGCAATCAACTATATATCACCAAATATGTTGATATTGTAGTTGTAGTATGACATTAGTTGGTTGGATCACTCCAAAGAATTCCTTCGGAATTTTGAAACTGCAAGATCCAAAAAATATTTGGATCTCAGTTAGAACCAACTACACCTCCTCACTGGCTTTCTTACAGGGCATTGTCGCCTCAGAAAGCACTTGCTGAGAACGTAGATTCTGTGGGGAGGAGGAAGAAACTCCTATTCACCTAGTCAGAGAATGCTTTGGCATTGTAAGCCAAAGGAAACAATGTTCTGGTCAAGAGACCTGCAGGAGTGAGGAATTAGCCTCACTGAAGCCTTCCGAGATATTGGATTTCATAAGATCTCTGGGACTGGAAGGCGAGCTGTAAAGCTTTGTCAGGGGGCACAATAGACCATCAGGTCGCAGTGGACTGTAACCCCTTTTAAACTATTCTCAGATCTTCATGTTTCTCTCGAATACATTTTTCCACAAATACAGGAAATGCTTTCAACACATTATTTTTACTTAGTTTCTCTTTTTCGAAGGTTTAGTTTTTGTTAGTTTAGAAAATAATATTTGATTCAATGTGTTCTGTTCTTATTTTGTATATATGTATATATGTTTATTCCCCCTTAATTCATTATCTTAATTGTCACGATGCAATTGTTATGCTTGGATGGTGGTCTCGATATTGAGCTTTGTTTCAACTTTGTCTTGCTGTCATGCGCTAGAAGATGATATGGCTTATACTGAGGCCAGTTAAAGGAAGAAGAAGAAGACAAGGGCCACCCCCCTTCCGCACTAAGGGCGGACCATCGAGACCCCTTCCTTCAACAACGAGACCAGTACTCTGATACCATCCAGAAGAGTCAGTTCTTATAATACACAGTACCACGATTCTGCCACGTTGTCCTACCGGTAATGGTAAGTCTATATCATACTTATAGTGTTTTGTCAGCGTATACTAAGTCTTGTGATTCCTGGTACAAACTGTTTCGATTGTGAAGTTCATAGAATACCATCACGAACTAGCGAATCCGATGAATTTACGTTCTCTCATTTAATAGCAATTAAAACACAATGACAACATAAATAAAAATGGTTTTCATCCTTTTCTCAGCTAGAAGATTATAAGAAATGCTCTTCAGCATCCATAAGAGGTACTCTCGCGATATTCTGTCTACTATCTCTGGCATTTCGGCCGATTTAAAAATTTATCTTTCCAAGCCTTCTCCCGTACATAATTATCGAAATTTAGCGCACCGTTAAAAGTCGAAAATGAGACGTCCCCAAGCACCCCGGCCGCCCATAACTCACTTTCGATGTCGCATAAAGATGCCTCCCACCCCGCTGCTTAACAGCGTACGGAACGCCGAAAATACGACGAATAAATTCGAGTAATGCGGAATTTTTATTTTTTCGAGGGACCGTCCCAAGGCCGACGCGATCCCGCGGTTTCTAAAATTTCGATCTTTGTCCGTTTGGCGCAGTTAATATTTTAATTATGACGCGGCTTCTCGGGTTTTACGGGCGGGTTTTAGGAAGGGACATTCGGGATTGAGACATTTTACGATTTGAAAAAATTGTCGCGTTTTTTCGGATGGTATGCCGCAGGGTTCTATGCTGGAGCTCTTTAACTACTGTTTATGACGGTTACTGGGGAACCGGGGCAGCATGTAGTCCGATAAAAATTGTCTGTTTCCATAATTATGGAAGGTATCAAATAATAAGCCTTCATAATGAAGGAATAGTTATTTATGATAGGAGTGTAAAAAGTGACGTTTTATTTTGTGAGTGAAAAACACGAACAAAATAAAATCACTTTTAACACAAAAAGCATACAATGTTTTTTGTACAACTGCTCTATTTTGATAATGAAATGGGCGAATTTGCAATGACAATAAACTTCAAAGTGCATTTTAAAATTCAAATAATCAAAAAGTTGTTGTGAATGGCAAACGTTGCCAACGTTATGATTACTAACAAATGAGAAAAGACGCTGTCATTTGAATTTCGTTCCTGTCCAATTTTCGTCTTGGGTTTTTAATTGCTTAATATGTTTGTCGAGGGTCCTATTATTAATAAAAGTGAAGATTTGGTTGTTCCTCTGGATATTGAAGAGTCTGCAAGAAGAGCAAATCTGTTCAGCAGTACGATATTGCATATAACAATTTCCTAGCCTGGTGTATATTGAGAAATGTAGAAGGGAACTTCAGTGAAACTGTTTTCCTGGCATACTTAGAAAAAAAATCAAAAATATGGAGTTCATCAACTTTGTGGAGCAAATTTTCAATGATAAAGTCAAGCGCCCTTGTTAAAAATGGTGTGGATGTAAGTAAATATTTTAAGGTACCTAATAGTATATTTAAAACGGAAAAGTGACGGATATCGTCCAAAAAATCGTGAACAAGTTGAAAAGTTTATAAAGGAGGCTCCAGATGGAAAATACTTGATGGTTAAGGTTGCAACTATTTTCAGATTATTTGCAGTCTTTCGGCGTGAAGAATTGTGTAATTTATCAGTGGAAGACATCGAAATAACAAATAAATCATTGGTTATACAACTTCCAAAGTCGGTCGTTCTTTCAGTATTATTGGGAAGTATGTAGACTATTTTCATGAGTACTTTGCACTGCGCCCTTCTGTCATCAAACAACGTCGTTTTTTCCTGAAAAACATGAATAATAAATGCACTACCAATCCAGTTGGTATTAATACATTTGGGAAAATTCCATCTATTGTTGCCGAATTCCTCAAACTGCCAGAACCAAAGCAATATACAGGACACTGTTTTCGAAGATCCTCCGCTTCATTGCTAGCAAAATCAGGAGCAAATATTACGGATATAAAAAACATAGTGGATGGAAGTCTACGACGATAGCCGAGGGCTATGTTGATCATTCCATTGCATATAGAAATGTCATTGCTGAAAAAATTCTCTCAACCTCAACAGATTTTGGATCATCATCATCCAATATTGTACCTCTGGTTTCTTCAAGTACTGGGGGTGCTGAGGATTCTAATAAAATGTTGCGAAGCTTCCTAACCTCACAGGGCATTGATGTTAGTAATTATTCCTGTTTTACGATTAATATTAATGTCCATAAGTGGTGATTGTTAAATATTGATAATAAAAATTTGCAATTGCTGAATTTTTTTCATCTGATTTCATCATAAGAAGATGGAGTGCAAAAAAATATTTTTAACACTAATGTTGAAAATATTTTTGACACGCTTCCACGTAAACAATCAATTTTAACATTGTTTGCTTTCGCATTCATGTTGGAATTGCTGTCTCCAACGAGTATCAGATGATATTTTCTCTATTTCAGTCAAGTTTTGTGAAATACTCTCGAAATTCAATTAAAAATTAGTGACTTTTGTATTGTATCTTGGCAGTTGTTGTGACTTACGAAATTTGACAGATTACGGAATTTGAATCGATTTGATTTGAAAATTGAAAAGATCTGAGGCAGTACTGACAACCACAAAACGAAGAATATAACTGAAAACAATGCTACAATGAGTTTCATTACAGCACTACTTTTAGTACTATAATGAACTCATTACGATACTGAAATAGAGAAATGACTATTCTAAAAGTCAATAAACGTCAGGTGAAATAATTCTTGACAGACCACGGCCAGTAAGCCCGGAAGACTCTCTCATTCTCAATCTCAATGTAGAACCCTTTCTTAAATTTCAGTAGACCAATTGATTTTACTTTCATCAAAACCAGTGCGAATAACATAACACCAAGAGGTGAAAAAACTGAAAACAATTAAAGAAATGCAGAAATTCGTGAAAATATCGGCAGCTCGAACATAGAGAAAGAATGATGTTTGACGTTGTCGCTTGTCAAATGAGAAACTGTTTCTGCCAACTAAAGAACGCAAAACATTAAGATCATACGTTATTCACCATTTACATATTCCAGGTTTGAAGGCGAATCGATCTCAGGGCCCTGAGACAGGAACAAATAGCCGAAAATCGGTCCGTTCGCTGCCGTCTCGTGTTCACGGTAGCGTGAAGTCGAAAGCGACAAGTACAAGCGGTACCCCGCGCGTTCCTCATGTCGGATCCACGATTCTTGCCCATATGGGTAAATTGGTGTCGTGTTTGCTTAGTCTGAACAGGCAGCGTTCTCTTCGGACGACGGTCCGTGTTGTAGGATGCCCGATTAAACAATATGTCGAACGCTTAAACACGATGCCGAGCATGCACCTGCGAACCAGCCATGTGTGCGTTTGAACCAGTTTCGGTTTTAGACACGGACAAAAAAGGTACAAGCCTGCCTCGGTTGAGAGGACGGGGTGATATGGGATATTTGTTTGGGAAGAATCGCGTAGTTGAAGATTGTTAATTTCGGTCAGATATCTGCTTTAATAACAAATTTTCGAAAAGGGAACATTTCAGGTCAAGTTTAATTTCTTCAGGTTGGCATCCATTAAGATCTGTCATTAGTGTCAGTGAATCATCATCATAGAAAATTAAGCTCTCCACAGGCTCATGAAATTGAGTGAGCTCTAGTCAATTGATGGTGCCACCATATTTTTTCTTATCCCATTTAGCAATGACATAGTGACCCACGATTACAATGAAAAAAGGTTCTGACAGAGATGATCACAACTTTTTCATACTTCGGAAAAGGCCAATGACTGTGACATGTTCTTTCGAGCATTTAGGCCGTCGTCGTAGATTAGTTCTCGACGTTTCGCCAGTTCGAGTGTCTGGCATCTTCAGGAGTTATATTTCAGGAGATGTTCTCACTGGACTGAACTGCCAGGCAGTTCAGTCCAGTGAGAACATCTCCTGAAATATAACTCCTGAAGATGCCAGACACTCGAACTGGCGAAACGTCGAGAACTAATCTACGACGACGGCCTAAATGCTCGAAAGAACATGTCACATTGAACGATGGCCGCGAAAGCCTCAACCAATTCATTCGCCAATGACTGTATTATAAGAATCCAAGAAGACGTCCTATTGTGCTTCTCAAAATTCCTGTTTTCCACCTAGGGGTTGACGAAATAAGAGAAATTCGTTCTTATATACTCTTGGATATCTTGGACCACGAGAGATAGCTATATCGCTGCTTATATCCCTCTCCACCTAATAGTATATTCTGAAACATGTTGCAGAATGAGCACCTGTTCCAACACGAATGCGAAAGCACTCATGCTTTCGAAAGCATGAGTGTTGGAATTGCCTTCTGCAACGAGTATTAGACGATATTTTCTCTATTACAGTGAAATTTTGTGCTATACTCTCGAAATTCAAATAAAAATTCAGATTAGTGACTTTTGTATTGTATCTTGGCAGTTGGTGTGACGTGACTTACGAAATTTGACAGATTACGAAATTTGAATTGATTTGATTCGAAAATTGAAAGGATCTGAATCAGTACTGATAACCACAATAGTATATTCTAAAACAAGTTGCTGAATGAGCTCCTATTCCAACACGAATGCGAAGTTCGAAAACGAGCGACGAAGGAGCGAGTTTTCGATAGCATGAGTGTTGGAATTGCCTTCTGCAACGAGTATTAGACGGTATTTTCTCTATTTCAGTCCATTTTTGTGAAAACCTCTCGAAATTCAAATGAAAATTCAGATTAGTGACTTTTGTTTTGTATCTTGGCAGTTGGTGTGACATACGAAATTTGACAGATCACGGAATTTGAATTGGTTTGATTCGAAACTTGATTCGATCGGAGGTCATAAAACAAAAAATATAACTGAAAACAAACTACTTTTAATACTGTAATGAACTCATTACGATACTGAAATAGAGAATAGTATTATCTAAAACAAGTTGCAGAATGAGCTCCTATTCCAACACAAATGCGTTGGAATTGCCTTCTGCAACGAGTATTAGATGATATTTTCTCTATTTCAGTCAAGTTTCGTGAAATATTCTCGAAATTCAAATGAAAATTCAAATTAGTGACTTTAGTATTGTAGCTTGGAAGTTGGTGTGACTTACGAAATTGGAATTGATTTGATTCGAAAATTGAGAGGATCTGAGTCAATACTGACAACCACAAAATTATTAATATAACTGAAAACAATGCTGTAATGAGGTTCATTACAGCACTACATTTAGTACTGTAATGAACTCATTGCGATATTGAAATACAGAAACATAATTCAATTTTACACCAAAAAGGTACTCTCAATAAAACTCGATACTGTGTACCGTATTACTTCATCATTTTCAATCCAAAATATTCCGAAAATGGTACACAGTATCGAGTTTTATCAAGAGTACACTTGAAATTTTGCTTTTTCTATCATCCTAGAGACCGAGATCACCAATGAACTTCAGTGAGCAAAGTGGTGCATCTAACCGCTTGCCTCATTAAAGATGATAATTTTGAACTCACTAATTTGTTTATTATTTTTCTTCCAGCGAAATAATCATCCTTAAGGTCAACCAAGGGCAGTGCGGGTGTTCATAGCTGAGGAAAAATAACTGTCTTGAATTCACGACCTCCCGACAACATTTCTGCAAATCATGGCACATAATCAACTGAAAATATTTTTAGAGTATTTTTTGTTTTGCAATAAACGCCTTAATGAAATAATACACATGATTAGTGTTCTCTTCTTCTTATAGTTCCTATACCAAAGAAAATAAAAGGAAAATTAATTCAAAAAAATCTAAATCAAGAATTACAGAGTTATTCTTGTCAAAATGTAAACTTTCTCAATCTTATCATTGAATGATTTTTCAAAGCGAATTCCGAAATTTCTATGATGACCCTGACACCCAACTGAAGGTCATCTAGACAGAGTTGGCCTTGAAAAGTTTCTCAAACACGATATATTAATTAAATCTGGGGCATATTGCACCAAGCTACCTTGCAACTTTTTACTTTTCAAAGGAAATACGTGGACGAAAATCATTTAGAATTGCATAGTGCAATGTTGTGGAGTAATTCAGTTTTGCAACTTTTCAAATGAATCATGTTATACGGAAAGCATTCAGAATGGAAAAGTGCAAAGTGAAAAGTTGCGAAGTAGTTGATCTAAGAGGCTCCTGGTGTTGACCTCGATATGTTTTCAAGGTCGAAATAGAACATTGCAGAATTTATTATATCGAGGTCGAGTTTTTTTAATTAGACCTTGCAAATGAAGGTCAACTGCGAATTTTTCAGGGCTGCCTTCATCTCAATTCCTTGTCGAAATTTTAGGTAGAATTTCAAATTCGAATTTTTCGTCCTTGACCTTGAAACGTTATTAAAGATCAACTCGAATTTTCTGAATAACCTTGACTTCAGAATTCAATGCCTTGTTTGACCTCGAATTTTTTTTTAATTTCGAAAAGGATGAGCAGTTGACAGAATTGAGCACTCGAATTTTGGCCCTGTGAAATTTTTCAAGGTGAACACAGAATATTTTTAAAATGACCACGATTTTTAAGGCTTTGAAGAATGAAAAAAATTTATAATTTCTAAAAATGTTTACATAAGTAGTACTAATACTGAAATGTTCATAAAATAATAAATAAGTCTCTGAACATCAATTGAACCTACTAAATTTTGTGCCAGATTGGAAATTTTCTGTTTCAGCAAATCAGACTCATATTTTAGTTGAAAATCTGAAAACTGGGAAAGATTGCGAGCATATCATAATAACAACAGAAACAATGGACTTAAATTGGCTGAATTATTTGACTGATCCAGTCAGAAACTTTAAAGATCTCACTCAAAAACTATGAAAATTGCGCTACATGCAAATAATTTTCAGGTTGTTCCTCAATTAGCAGTTCCTAAATTTTATCTTTGGAGGAGATATTCCTGGACACCTGCATAGCACCTCGTAATAAAACATTGAGCCTCTGTTCGTAAGTGGAAAACAACTTATAAGTATCATTATTACTTTATTTTTCCTATTCAGTTGAATAAGTTACCCAATAGCCTTTAAATTAATAACAGCTATATTCCCGCAAAAAAAAGCAGTCAGTTTGAGGAGTCATATTCCAAAACATTGTAGAGGGAGCTAGTATTAAATGTTGTATTCATGAAATTAAATGATAATACTCTATACAAAAAAAAATATGGAATGGTCACAACAATTTCAGATGTCCTGTTATTTTATCTAAAACACTTTTAGGCGCTGGTCCTACAGCTATCACAGTTCTTGTACCTGGAGCCACTTGGGTTTGTCCAGCATCTCTCACAACACTAGTAAGTACTTGAAGCTTCTTAGCCTCACTGTCTAGCTTGAACAGTTCATCTTCAGATTCTATTTTGACAGCGATTTTGGTCCCACCTGTAACCGAGCATAAACTTATCTTGAATTCAAAGTTGTGGGACTCTCAAACCTTGTCGATACCAAAGGGGTAACAAGTCTGGTCTTTCGTTCAGAACCTTTGCATATGCTGCTACTGAAGCATGACCGCACTGGGCTGCTATTTTACCTTTCTGCATTTTCAGATCGTTACGTACTGCTAAAATTAACCTATATTCATCATCTGCAGCTATTGGCTCGAACTGAAAACATTGTATTAGCAGAATTCTCTCCAGGTATGCCAGTTCTAACCTTAAACCTTTCCTCTTGTCCTCGTTCCCACTTCTCATAGCCTTTCTTTCTTATTCTAGGCAAGAATTTGAGTAACGTAAAAGCCGATGTAACTCCAACTAGAGTTCCAGCAGTGAATGCGGCTAAGTAAGAGTTGCTGGTTATTATTCCCATCATTTAAATTTTATTTCTATATACTTTTTTCAAATATCTGCCTCTTAACCTCAAATCAAAATATTGACATTCGCCGATCACAGAAATTCAGTGAATTGATTCACAGACATAATAATGGCCTTCGCGATACTACTATATCTGTGAAAAACTTTTGAAATAAGTATCTCAGAAGAATAAGCATAACATAAATCCCCTTTTTGCCTAGAGCATAATATCAATTGGTCCTGGATCTCATTTCTAATGAAAAATAAATAAAAATTTTCCCCCGAGACTGATCTTCAAAAACCAGAAGATCACATGCTGAAAAAGTATTTTTTTTATTATTCCAACAAAGATAAATAGATAGCGTCAATTAATATATCATGATTAAAACATAATAAGATGTATTTTCTGTATTATCTTCGTTTGTAATGTGAACAACTTAATATCCAAATATCATAATTTTCAGCCAAATTACAAATGGAATGTCGAATAATCCCTGAACACTTCAAGGAATCAATATAAAATAGTGAAAAACCAATCAATTTAAAAAACAATCGGAAAATGCAATGTATAAAATTCCAAGTACACAAAATAAACTATTTGGCATTAGATTCTTCTACTCCTCGGACTGTTCATCATTTTTTGATACATCAAGCTCAGAGAGCTTCTTACTAACTTCAACAGTTACATCATCTTTCTTCTCTTTGTCTTCATCACATGATTTTTCACTCTCAACATCATCATCGTCAGAGTGTTCTGCCTCATCCTCTCCATTATAAAGACTACATTTTGTTTTCACAATTTCCTTCGCTTCCTCAAACTTTGACTTGAATAAATTCGCATCTGAAGGAATTCATTTGATAATTGCAGAGTTTAAAAGTGGAACCAGTGAAGACTCCTATGAAATGTACCTCACAAATATTCAATATTTTTCTTTATTGCAAGGCACATCACATAAAAGCCCCCCTGATTGATAAAAATTCTACTCACTTTCTACAGATCCAAATTTCACTGCGAACATTTCACTTTTAGCTTGTTCGTCAGCAAAATCAGCAATGACGCTGTATACAAAAGCTTTATCGGTGCCAGATTTCGGAGTTAACTCCAGCCAGGGTACGATAAAATGATTGGCACATACTTTTAAAGTTTTATCTCTCCTCATAACTACACGAACATTATTGTTAACGGTATGACGAAGAATTTTCAAGTCCCCTGTGCCACGATCCTGAAGCAAACAATTACTCATTACTTCGATTAATCAAGTGGACTGAATGAGATAATATACCTTCCATTCTGCTGGGTCTCCATGGGCATCCCATCGGTACAATTTAGCCCTTACTTTTAAAAGTTCAACTTCATCTTCTTCATTCGTTGAAACTACAACTTCAGGCAGACTGATGATGGGTTTGTATTGTGGGTCGTATTCGGAGTCTGAAGATTCGCTGCATCGTCGAACACTTTCATTCTCTTCCTGAAATTTAGTGCGTCGTAACACTCAACAAAAGAAAAATAAACAGCACGTTGTCGGTAATGTTGAACACGATGGGAATTTATAAGAAATGAGGAATAAGGACTTACATTAATTTCTGACATTCTTCAAGAACGATTCTCCAGAATAATACCAGCGAAAATTATAGAAACGACGTGTTTTATACCAAGAATTTAACGTACTTATTTTTCAAATAGAGAAATTTCTAGCTGAATTTTACCCTGAAATAAGAACCATAGAATATAATTTTAATGTTTTCAAAACAATATTGAAAAAAATTAAGCTGATGAGAATAATTCAAAACCTAACTCCATTTATTATTTCTTTCTGTTAATGTTAATTATAATTTTTTACTTCATTAAACAAGTATTTTCGAGAACAAAGGTAATTATAGGTTCGTTATAACCTCTCATGTTTCTATGGTGCTAATATAACCAAAAATAAAATTAACTTGTGAGAAATAAATTGCAAAAAAAAAAAAGACAAAATGCTAAAACCATTCAGTCTTCTCAATATCACAAAAAGATTCGTTGGAAAGAAAAAATATGTTTGGGAAGGAGAATACATCCAATACCCAGGTTTCAAGTACTACCCAAGGAGGCCCGACTTTGAGGATCCACCTTATGAACCTACAAAATTATTCCGAGTCCAAAGAATAAAACCTTTAAAAGGTACCCCTTATTTCGAGAAATCGATATTGAGAGATTTCAAACTGGACGGAAAAATGAGCGACGTTGTGGTTCTCAAAAATATGCCTGAAACAAACATGAAGTTATGGAAAATAAAACATTTGGTGCAGATTAAACCTGTAACGTTTCCTGATGGATTTCCCACGGATGTAAATGGTACTTACCTGAAAGAAAATGGGGAATTGGTAGTCACACACAGGGTGTCTGAAGACAAGAAAGTTCTCAGCGAGAAGTATAGGGAGGATAATAAAAGATTGGACGGTGATACATTAAGACGAAATTCAAGAATGAAATGGCTTAGTGGTTGGAGCAATTTGTAATATCACTGTAAAAAACATTAAATAACTTATGCAACATTATGGTTTTCCTCAAGAAAAACTCCCCAGTATGTTAAAAAAAATATTATTTCGTAAGGAACATTCACCATTTTGGATCATTTTGTCGTCAAATTTGAAAACTGTTCTCTATATTAATTTCCCCCAATTAAAAATTAAATGGAAAAATATAAGAAGAATAAGTTTATCGACAAGAAAGAAAAGTCAAACGAATTAAAAACAAACACCTATAAATAACTTCCAGATTTATTAAAATTAAAACAAAACAGTTAAAAATCTTTATTTGTGAGGTGAATACCTTGATTTTCAATTAAACACCTGTTCGAAGTCATAAAAATAGCCATAAATTTCACTTCCAATCTCTAATTCTTAACCTGCCGATCATCTTTCATGTTAATTTCAATTCATTGCACTCATTCATCAAACTTTCGATCAAATTCTTCCTGGGATATCTTTTTCTTCTTCAACTTCTTAAGCAAGGCAATGTCCTTCGCTAAATCATCTATATCTTCCTGAGAAATACCTATTAAAAAAAAACAAATAAATTAATATTCAATTGCAATATTACAAAATTAATACAGATTTATTCACGAATATGGCTCTATAGAATATTTTCAGGAAAAACACAAGATTCAGGATTGAAATTCTAAAGGTGAGCTTCCAGTAAGAAGATGACTTCTCGTATAATTTTCAAAGGTTTTAGGACTTCCGGTTTTTCCGGAAGTGACATCAATTTTTGTTTTTCAAATGGGAAGACCCTTTTTTTATTGCATAAATAGATTCTCCATTGAATTCTGAGTCTTTTTAATTCCAAAAGTTTGAATTTTCCCTGAAAAATTCTCTTTAAATGAAGAAATACGAAAAAAATTCTCATGATTGAACTCTCTTGAAATATAACTTCGATTTCGAAAATGCTTTGAAAAAATGGGGTTCCACTTTAGAAAAAAAAACGATTTTTTGATGTTTCGTCACTTCTAGCTTTAACAAAGAATTTGTGACCTCCTGTATGATATTCTGAAAATCACACTATCGGAAAAGAAGCATCAGCCTTTCTTCTGAGAGATTCTCAAAAATGAGGATTTTCAATGAAAAAACCTCGAAGTTTTATGTATTTCAACATAGTTCAATTTTGAGATTTTTTTTTCGTATTTCCTCATTTAAAGAGAATTTTCTCGGGAAAATTCAAACTTTTGGAATCAAAAGACTCAGAATTCTATAGAGAATCTATTTATGCAATCAAAAATAGATCTTCCCATTTGAAAAAAGAAAGTTGATGTCACTTCTGGAAAAACTGTAAATCCTAGAACCTTCAAAAAATATACGAGAAGTCGTCTTCTTACTTGAAGCTCACCTTTAGAATTTCAATCCTGAATCTTGTGTCTTTCCTAAAAATATTCTATTGAGCCATATATGTGAATAACCCTGTATTATCGAAATTTGATCTCTTTGAACCTATAATACCTTTTTTCCGTTTTTTTGTAGGTGCATTATTTTCAGCCCTTAACTTTTTCTCCGCTTTTCTTTTCTTTCTTTTTTCCTTTCTTTCGTCTTTCGATTGATTACTCTTCGACCAAGGAATAGTAGGCTTCTTGTGAGTTTTTTTGTATCCTGGCCAATGACCTGAAAATAAATTTCAAGTTTACGAGTTGAAAAAACACTGTTGAAAATCATCCTTACCAGTTTTTTTGTATTCTTCCAATTTTTCAAGCCTATCTTTTTCTTTCTTTTTATCTTTGTAAGCTATGGTGTTGATATCTAAATCTTCTATTGGATGAAAGTCGGAGATGTCTCTATTTTTCAATTCTGGCATTTTAGGCATTTGGAGTAGGCCATATGTTAATGCCATAGCTCCAAGTGGTAGTTTCTGTTATTAAATATTTGGTTTAAAAAGTGCTATTACATTAATCATGGCTTTTGCCATGGTGATCGCCAACGTCAGGGGGACCGGACAAGGCACATGAAAGAAGAAGAAGAAACTTACCTTTATTTGAAGAAGTAGTGAACATTCATGTTTGGAATAAGCTCTAATGTGAGATACAAAAGCTTTTGTAGCTAAATCCATCATCGATCGATCTTTTATCAGCAAACTCCTTATTTTATCAATACATGAATCAATCTAAAAAAACATTACTTTATTTCAAGTAGACAAAGTAATTTGAAACAAACCTTTTCATTGGAAATATCTTGTTCAAGAGGAGTTAAAAATACTCTTTGATTTCTTTCAATGAATTTAACGTAATCTTCCTCGCTTTCATAAAGAAGGAGAAGGGAAGAACCTTCGTTTCCTTGACGAGCAGTTCTACCAATACGATGTACAAAAGCATTGGCATACATTGGAGGATCCCATTGTAGCACCCAATCGATCTATAAACATCAGAACGAATTTTTTGCTGCAGATCAGAACTAAAGATAAAATATCAACAATTTTTTAAGTTCTTACTTCAGGTATGTCAATTCCTCTAGCCATTACATCCGTACAGAGGATTAGACCTTTTTCAGCTTCCCTGAAGCTATCCAAAACTTTATTTCTCTTCTCTTTCATTTTTCCGTGCAGCGCAAAGATTGGGAGGTTTAGTTTTTTGGGAATCAAAGAAGGAAATATGTAGGACCAATAGTCTACGCTTGCACAAGTGGGCAAGAATAATATTGCTTTTTGAATCTCCTTATCTTCTATGAAAGATATCAAAGACGCCAATTTCCCTGCAAGAAAATATGAAATACCTCCGTTAATGGCAAGAGAATGGTCAATAAATAGTCAGTGAAACTTACCATTGTTCCTGGTAACAATATAATAGTTCGACAGAGACTTCGGAGTACTTTGGAGCATTTTAGCAGAAACGCTAACTAATACAGGATTTCTGAGTCCAGCCCTCATCAGATCCTCAACTTCTTTAGTTTGGGTCGCAGAGAACAGTCCTGTCCTCCTCTGCCTCGGTAAAAAGCTGAAAATGGTGTTTAAAGTCGTGTTAAAACCTAGATCTAAGAGTCTGTCGGCTTCATCCAAAACTAGAAGTTCCTGAAAAAAACATTATATTAAAAGTTTTGCAATTAACGAGCAGATCACTTGATAACTTACAACTGTTTTAACTGCATGAGGTAAATTAATATCAATCTTTCTAGTCAGCAAGTCTTCTAATCGTCCTGGTGTGCATATTATGATATTAGCTCCATTTTTACGGAAGTTTTTCACATCTTCTTCAACACTATTACCCCCAACAAATAAAGCGGATGTGAGCCCCTGAGAAGGAAATCCAAGTCAAACAAATTTTTTCGCTATATTTAGTAAATTTCATTACCTTGACATGTTTTAGCATTTTGTTCAGAACTACGCTTATTTGAAGTGCTAATTCTCTTGTAGGTGAAATAACAATTGCGCCAACATTATGTATCTTCCATTTCTCTTCCAGGTCTCTCCTTTTCAGCATTTCGACCAACGGGATAAGGAAAGCTAAGGTTTTCCCAGATCCTAAAAATGAGGGATGTGAATTGTTGTAGGCGATCAGAAAAATTTTCCTTACCTGTCACAGCTTCTGCTGCTACATCTTTCTGCTTTAGTAGCAACGGAATGGTCGCACTTTGCACTGGGGTCATGTAAGGGAAATTGAAGGACAAAATTGCTTTTTTAACTTCATCTTGGAGTGGCACATCCAAATCATCCCAAGTCTTCGGCATTATTCTTTGAAATTATCTCAAAGTTCAATTGAATCTCTGGAATTTTCTTCCAGTTCTGTAAAATTTGGTTTATTCGATTTTCAAAATAGTGCTCCAGATCTTCCCGTCATATTTTGAGGTTATTTTTGCAACAAATGGACTACTTCGAATTCGACCTACTCATTACTTTACGAACCGACAACCTTGCACGCATGGGATCCAACACATTTAAATTATTATAAAATAAGCAGAGAAATGTTTATAATAATCGAGACTGAGTACCAATGCTCATGGTGTGAATTAAAAAATTTATTTCTTTGGTGGTTCCCTAGAAAAATTTTGAATTCGTATTCATCGGATCTTTCATCACATGCTATGTCAATTTTTAAAAAGGTAGTAAGTGGGACTGGTTCTTTGGAAATTTGCATCACACTGTACTGTATTCGTTTTAGTAGCTAGTTTCTTGAGTTACAATTTGTAATATCATGTTTAAGTTTGAATCTCACCAGGCACCAGTTATCTTTTTAAACTTTGGTTCAAACCATCCTAAATTCATTGAAACTTTCTCAATTATAAGTTTGAAAACTTATTTTAATGCTAGTTACTGATATTTTAGGGTTACATAGGATTATCATTTGTAGATTACATATGACAATTTTTTTTTGGATGAATTATGTTCGGTAACTTTCAAAGCTACCTCCCATAAAAGGGGAAAAAAAGGTCAGTTCTTCTTAATGTTTTATAAAAAGGTACATACAAAAGTTCAGAGCAACTTTAAATGTCCAGTCACTTTATCTAATACTTCCTTAGGAGCAGGACCCAGTGATAAAACTGTTCTACTCATAGGAGCAACTTGAGTATGACCAGCATCTTTTACTATTTTAGTGAGAATTTTCAATTCTTTCGCCTTCTTTTCTACATCCAGTAATTCTTCTTCTGATTCCACTTTGACTGCTATCTTAGCCGTGCCTGAAATAGAAATTCAATTTTGAACTCTAGTCCAACTAAAGTATGAAAAACTTACCATTTCTCAGCCATGGTTTCTTCAAATATGGTCTTTTCTTAATCATAGCATCGTAGGAGCTCACAGCTGCATGGCAGCACTGCGCTGCTATTTTACCCTTACCCATTTTGAGATCATTCCGAACCACTAGCATCATCCTATAATCGGACTTACTCTCGAACTGAAAGACAACACAATAAAAAAAGGTTAAAACGTTGCATCCACGAAAAAAAAAACTCAATTACCTCAAATTCCTTCTCTTCATTCGTTGATATTTCGCCACTTTTCCTATTGAAAATCTTGGAACTCGCAAGTTTCACTAAAACTCCTAGTCCAACAACAGCAGTAGTAGTAATAATGTATGAATTAAATTCTGTCATTATTAATTTTGAATTAAAACTTAAATCCCCCTAAGAAAAGTGAGAACAAAGCATAACCTAAAAGTGATAGGAAGTCGTTAGGACCAGAGAAAAGATACATACTGGTTAGGACTTCCGTGCTCGTTGTACGGTTTGATCTACAGCATATATGTATTAGGTCTACAGAAACCCACGACAGACTTCTAGAAAAAACTATTTCTCTATTTTCTCAGTTATTCTATGAACCCAAGTTGTACCTAACCTCAAAAACTTATAGTGGGAAAATTCAAAATAAAAAGAAAATTTTTTATAAATTCAAATAAGTCAATATGGATAGTGATTTGAGCCTTGTGATGCCACTTGCTTTCAAATGTCTTAAGGATGCTACTGAACATTATAAAAGTCATAACCAGTGTGAGTATCGGTATGGAATCAAATTTTAGAAATAAAGTTAGCATTAATATTATTTTTGTTAGTTACAGAAGAGCAACTTGAGAGTCTACATGATTTGTTTGGTAACGTTTTCATGGGAGCCGCTGAATTTCTGGAAACCTGCAAGATAACTTTATATGAAACAGAAGATGGTGCTAGAAAGGTCTACAAGATAGGGAACCGAAAAGAGCAATACACTATTTATGAAAACATAAACTTTTGCGATTGTCCCGTGTTCAGGTACCAAGTATTAGAGGTGCAGAATTATATCACTTGTAAACACGTATTAGGTGTGATCATTGGTGAAGCCACTGGTCAAGTAGTTAAAGAAACAATATCTGGCTCTCAGATGGTTGATTTTCTGAATGAGCAGTTGGCGAATATTATTCAAACTTGAAATAAGCATTTCAAGAAGTTTTTATTCATTCTCTGTAGATAAATATATTACACCTTGCAGTATCAATTTCATTTGATGAGGATGATTGAATGACTTACCATTTTATTTGTAAACGATTGTTAATTTTGTATATATTCTGGTTATTAAAGCTGTATATTTGTGTTTTTGAAAGTGTGAGAGTTCTGTTTGGTACCTATCCCATTTATATGCATCAATAATTTCCTATTCATAACAGTTTTCATTTGATGAATTGGAAGACTAGACTTTCTCCTAATGCTATTTTCCCATTCCATAATTTATTTCCTTGCTCCTTAATTTTTATCCATTAATTGTCTAATTTTTTTGCAACATTAATCATGGCCACCATCCATTGAGAAACCTCTTTTCAATTATCAGCATAAAGCAGACCTAACTAACTTCATGTCATGGTCATGCATAATTTCAAGCCCATGTAATGTTTTGCATTGATTCTCTTACCTGCATCAAAGAAAGTTAACTGGCTTTACTTTATTGGGAGCAGAAAAACGTTCTGCAACCCTAGAGTGACTAAAAGAAGTAAATGTCTTGAATATCATTTTTATTTTACATTGAACATTATTATAACATTAATAGTTCAAGACACCAATAACTTTAAATTATTATCTCTAGGGTGCAATTGAGATGCTTAAAATACATGTGAAAAATACAGAAACTCTTTCAAGGTATTGAATGAAGTTTGGGAAAAATATATGAACACTGTTTTCTTCTTCAATAACATAATCACTGTTAATGAAAGGAATGGTGCAATTGATTTCCAATCTAGAAAGATATTGGAATATACTTTATTCAAATTAAGAGTTTGTCTGGTAGTCTGGCAAATTTTTGGGTGATTTTTTAGTTTCACAAACTATTTCGAGGATGGACTAAATATTTCTCCCAAGGCTATCATTTTATTTATCCCCGGTAATTTTTTGACAACATAAACATATCTTCCATGGGAATGATTTGAATAAAGTACAATTCTTGAGTTTTCCACATACAACCTGAACTGAGGGCTTTTTTCATCGCAAAAACTATCTATTATGTTGAATCTATTTGTTGAAAAAGGTAAATAATGGCACACTATTCAGAAAATATCAGAACACTCTATATCCAGTAGTTTGCCACAAACACATCAATTCAATTCATCACAGAAGATCGTATTCTGAATAATCAAAGGCAATAAAATACCATTATTTCAAAAAAACTTGTTACCACACTTCAGTGTAGTTCTTGTAATACTCATTATTATTCATTTTGAGTGGTAAAGTATTTTAATTCAGGAATGAATTAATAAGTTATCTGATAATGAGAATCAAATCATGTAGTTTTCATGATTTCCACTGTATTGAATAATAACAAATCACCATCAGCATAACAATGATATTTTTGTTTTGGAGAATCTAGTATATTACTTGTTCACTTTGTGAAAATTTTATTGAACATAAAGAAATATCCTAATGGATATCTTTAAATGTCCGAGTATTTAATAATTTGTTCAGCAGAAAACACCAAAAAATTTTAAATGCGGAAAAAAAAACTGTTGTCGATAGATGAACATTCAAATATGGAAAATTTTATGTTGAAAAAATAGATATTATGATGATATTCGATCCCTCAATTCAAGAAAATTAAATTATTAATAGTTCAATGAGATATATTGAAATTATATTCCTAGATTATTCCTTTCAATACAATTCTCTTATTACTTTCTCCTTATAAACACACTTTTTACATTCCTTAAATGTTAAACCTTCTATGTACAATTGACTAACGCATTATTTTTTCAGTACGAAATTATCACAGTTATATAAATATCATATGATAAAGAATATCTACTGCAAAAAAAAAGATTTCATCAGATCTCCCAACACCAGTTCCCAAAGAAGCTTCACCAAAACCCAAGCAACAAGCAATGAAAAAAACTGAAAGAATTTGAAAAAGAAAAGAATGCAAAGAAAAAGTTGAAATTTCTATTTTTCCAATCCCTAAAAAAATAACAAAAAATATAAAGTGAGATACTTTTAATTTCATATAGTATGTAACAAAAACCAATATTTCTTCTATAAATACAACATTTTTGTATAACTCAGATCACAAAGCCATTATTACAAAAAAAAACAGATACCTACATTGAAACTTAACATGACCCTATAACAAGTTAAAGCTTGTTGAAACTCGACAAATCCTGAACAAAATAACATCATTTTGATCTTCATTAAGGATTTGTCGATATATTCTATAGAATACAATTTTCCAATTTTGTCAAAATTTTCGGATTGTAGCCAAGAGAGAAAGAAACTACTAAATAGACAGTAAGCTTAGTAGAGACATTATCCACTTTTCAATATGAAAAACATCAAATGTGAAAATATTCAATAAGGACGTCAATGTTTCTTTATATTATCAACCTCTTCTCTGATAATATATTTGAAGGTGAACACTTGTACCATTTATAACTAGACGTTTCAATAAATGTTTCACAATAAAAATAAGTATTTTCGAAATATCGGAAAAACAACTGGGAATAGTACTTTCAAAACCTAATATAATTATTTGCACTTTTTACTTAAATAATAACTGAGCATTTCAATTGTCGAAGACAAAAATAATTCGATATTTTCACCAAGTCTATCGAGAAATAATCGAAATAAATTAAATTGAGCTCAAAAACCCTTTCGGGAACAAAAATTCCTCAAAAATAAATTAATATACTATATTCACAAAAAAAAACTATAGAATCCATTTTAAAAATACCACATTGAAAATTCTTGTTCCCAAAAATCTCAAAAATTAAACTAAATTCTGTACAGTTTTAAATTCAAATATACACATGTCTTTATAATAATAATTTCTACAAATATATTCACAGTTTCTTGAAGTATGCGTTTCGATTGACCCATCGAAAATCGTTTCAGTACTTTTCGGACTCCACTGCTGTTATCGAAATCGATTCGAAGCTCAACAATTAAGTGGTTAGTTTAATAAATAAATCAGTGTTATAGTCATCGTGATACGTTCCAACAAACACCCATCGGAATTGTTAATTTCTCGAGTTACTTTTTGAATATACATGTTTTGAAATTCTCGGAAGCTTCAAACCAAGTGTTAAACACAAGGGATAATGTATCAAATTAACAATTAAGAACACCACCTCTTGGTTTCACCCTAACTGACCCTCAAAAAACCCATTAATACAGATCCCAGGAAAGTTTGACAGTATAGGTTAGGCGTCAGCTATAACCTTAACTGTCAAAACTGGGGAGTTCAACGTCAGGAGTGGAATCTGATGGAAAGGACTGAAAAATTCCTGAATTTCCCCAGCCATAGGTCTACTTATCTTTGAGACCACCCAATATCGAGTGTTCCATGAGACTGGGGTTTGGTTGATGGGCATAATTCCTTATTTGGTGCAACGATATCAGTTGGTTGGGAAATCCATTGGATGGTTGGCTCTTAGGCAGATCTAGGCCGTTCTGTTTTTGGAAATTGAGAGCGTCGTAGATGTACGGTCTGTTGGGGGCCAACTGATGATGGTTCAGGTTCAGGTGACCGGACATGGAGTTGATAGGGGTGAAAGCTGAGTTGGCGTTGGATTTCGAGATTGACGTATCGTAAGGATTAAGGTTGTTCGGCGTGCCGGTAGGTGGGGGATGATTCTGACTCAGTTGCTGCCTGATGATGACCAAGTCCTCGTTTTGCTCCAGGATCTGACGTGGGATGTCGTTGGGGTAATCGTGCATGTTTTCTGCGCTATCCGGACTCACCTTCGGCCAATAAGGGTGCTCCAACCCTCTGTTGAGACCTGCAAGAAAAAATTTCAACGTTAATTAAGGTTATCTTAGGTTACGTCGAAATGACATAAGATATTTTTAATTGTTCGCGTGACCTCCGCTGAATTCGGCAACAAAAAAAATTGCGAATTATATTCTCGCGGAAAAATTTGCATTAAAACTATTCATTATGCAACCATAATAATAACTGATTGATGAGATCGCAAATTTAAATATTAAATTCATCGGAGCAACCTTGGGAAATAATTAGGTGCACCTTGATTATATTATAATTAGAAAAATAAAATTCGGACTCCATGAAAACCTGATGTTTTGGTAAACCATTGGAAACTTTGAAGCAAGAAGAATTCTTGGCGCCTCGATCTTTAAACTGGTTGCGTTACGAGTTCTTCGTGATCGAATGAACAAAGAAGTGTTTTTGAACAATCTGGTACAAAATCATTTGTCGTTCATCAAATGTAAGGGTTGAAATTGAAACGATACAATTTATAAAAATCTCTGCACAGACAAATGTAAGAACTGCAAAGTCCAGAACTGGATCTACGAAGAAACTTTGTTCTCTAGGTGTATTCTAAATCTTAAGTTACTAGTCGAATAACTAGAAAAATCCTTTTAAGATAAGTTTTAAATCCTAATGGGTAAAATATACTGCTCCACAAGAGTTGGGATATCGTATTCAATCGTTTTGAAAAGAACGTAATCTTCGAGAAAATCGCTGTAAAATCATTTAAAACTCAGTAACAAATTGAATCGATCCAATAAAAATCAGTATGAGACATTTCGTCAATCTGGTCGCCTTTTTTCTAAAGTTTGGTTCTTTGCATATGCTTCATGAATGTTCTTATCTTGAAATGGAGTCAGTTCATCAACGGCTTCGATTTGAAACGAGTTTTCTAAAAATGCCAAGACGTAAATTAACAAACGCTGAGGCTAATAGGGCTATCGGAATGCTACAGGTTGTTGTAGCGGAAAGGCTCGAATTCAAAGTGTGATATCTCGACTTTGGAATAGGTTCAGGCAGACAGGATTTGCAATTTGAGTCGATATTCTCAACTCATGTGGAGCAGTTTAATTCAAAACACTAATAAAGAATTAATGGAACAAACGATAAACATTTCCGCAAAAATTGCAGATTCCTTACATCACCGAACTAAGACAACGTGCTTCAGTTTCAGAAGCGAACGGACAGATGGCGCAACAAGTGTCAATTAGGCGTTTTCGAGTCGTACAAGTCTGTTTTGAAAAACTTACCGAAACTGGGGCCGATTGGAGGCCTCTTGTCCGTCCTTTCAGCGTGCTTCTGCATGTGCTTGCTAAGGTAGGTTTCCTGGGTGTAACTCTTGCCACAATACTGGCAGATGTGAGTCTTGAGATGCTTGCTCTCCTTGTGCTTGGGGATGTGTTCCAGTAAAGATGGCTCGTCACTGAAGCATTTGTAGCAAGAGTTACACTTGTAAGGTTTGTCCGTCTGGTGACACCTGGAGTGGGACTGGAGGTTGCTGAGTTGGCTGAAGGCTTTCTGACAGCCGGGATGTCTACATCTGAAAAAAAAATTTTTTTTTAGTTGGATAATCTACAATAAAGATATAGTTTGAAACAAACTTTTTAGAGCTGCGAAGATGAAGAAGTCCAATGTGTAATTGGACCATTTGAACTACAATTGATTGACTGTTACAAAATCAGGGTCATAAACACTATAATATTGACATTTCAAGTCTGCAAAAGAGAGAAATGGGAGCAGGAATACACCTACCACAATCTTAAAGAAAATACAGTAAAATGGTATACAAGATGGTTCTAAAACCAATACAGTAACTGGCGCTGGGATTTACGGGGCTAAAGCCAGCGATTATTTAGACCAATTTCTGTGAATATTAGGTACATAAATTTGTGAGAATAGGACAATCAAGGCTCAAAAGATCAGCCTTTAACGCATATATTCAGCGACGTTATGCAGATTCTTATCTGATGCTTCAGGCCTAAAATTGAATAAAACAATAAACAATTCTAACATAATACACAAATTATATGAAAATGAACTACCAAAATAAGAATATTTCAAAATGTACAACAATATCAAAATCGCAACACGGCATAAAATTTCATAGTAATAGCAATAGTATTTTCAAAAAGAAGAAAGCATGAGTGCTGGAATTGCCTTCTGCCACGAGTATTAGACGATATTTTCTCTATTTCAGTATCGTAATGAGTTCATTACAGTACTAAAAATAGTGCTGTAACGAAACTCATTACAGCACTGTTTCAGTTATATTTTTCGTTTTGTGGTTGTCAGTTCTGACCTCCGATCCTCTCAATTTTCAAATCAAGTCACTTCAAATTCCGTGATCTGTCAAATTTCGTGAGTCACACCAACTGCCAAGATACAATACAAAAGTCACTAATCTGAATTCTTATTTTAATTTCGAGAGTATTTCACTAAACTTTACTGAAATAGAGAAAATATCGTCTAATACTCGTTGCAGAAGGCAATTCCAACACTCGCTCCTTCGTCTCTCGTTTTCGAATTTCGCATTCGTGTTGGAATATGAGCTCATTCTGCAACTTGTTTTAGAATATACTATTCTGGAACTCTTTTCTGAAACAAACTAAATTCAACAAGGAATTCTCCAGCTTGTTCGATATGAAAAAATTTGATTAATCTTGTCTGCTCAATTTTCGCCTTGAAAACGACAATTTCTCTTGAAATACGCAAGGAAAAAAACTGGCGAAACCCACGTCAATGTTTAACGACGTTGATGAGCCGATCCCAAGTGAAAACGTACAGGGAGGTCCGTAAGTGCATCGATTAGGTCACGTTTCGCGCCTAAACTAATTAAAACCCGAACCCCTCGCGTCCACTTGTCTTAAATCAAATTCCGCGAGGCGGAAAAACTTTAGAAAGTGGCCGGGCGCAGGTCTATCTGCCGAAACCCGTAATTATATGCGACATAAAAATTCGCCATACGAACGTATGCAAATCGCTGTCGGTTCGGTTGACAATTAATTTAGATATATTGCAGTTCGGCGCTCCAAACGCTTCCTTTCAATTCTGATCTAACGACGGTTACCGGTCGGAACAGGTTTCGGCGGTCCGCACCTTTCGCGTAGCGATTTTTTTTTTTTCGGCGAATTTTCGACGAATCGAACCTTTTTTCGCTGACGCGGGGCATAGCGGCGCGTTTCCGCTTCTAAATGGGATGCTGATGGCTCTTGGGCGATTTCGGTAGCTCGGTTTAATTGTCCGATTGCAGGGTGACGAGGGGAGTTGAAAGAAACTGCGTTTACGCGCGAACAATAGGCCTTTTTGTTGGAAGATTTCACTCTAGCGTGGTTTCGTAACGTCATATACAGTAGAATCCGCTTATTATGACGCCGGCTATACTGACCAATCGCTCATAATGACGCAAATGCTGTGTTAAGTTTGGTTTCATTCAAAACTCCTTACAATAGGGTCCGGATATAATGACTTCGCTTATAATGACATGTCGCTTACAATGACATGATTTCAGATACAACAACATGATTTTTCGAGAAATTTTCCGGTTATAGTGACCGCCCGATCGTTTTCTGAAGCCACCCTACCCTTTTTAATGCGATGAGGTTTGATAAGATACGAGACATACTCGTGACGACATGCTTTTTAGTATAATCCAGATCCTTGAAGAGATTATTGGTGTTTTGTGGACAAAATGACATCCATTGAAGCAATTTCTAAGTTGTACAATGGTGTAAGAAGCTATTATTTCAAGTCGAGAAAAACATAGTCAAACTACTTTATATTTAGTTTTTTTGGTAAGAGAAGCTATTTTTTATTTTTTCACTAAAGCAAAATCTGAATTTCTCGTTCTTTTCTTAAACTGAATCCAAGGAAAATACCATCAACTTTGCTGAAATTCCGCTTTATGTGACTTCCGGTTATTATGACGTATGTTTAATTTCCCCTCGATGTCATTATAAGCGGATTCTACTGTAGTTTCATACTGGGTTTTCTTCATGGAGAGTCTTTTCAAACAGCTGGTAAAATGTGATCAATAGAAAAAAGTTTAGGAAATTTTGGGCAGAAATCCTACTATATGAATGCGAAAGTTTGGGAGAATGTGAAGATGTTTGTTACTCTTCCACGTGAGAACTACCGAACGGATTCAGATGAAGCTTCACAACAATATAGTTTATCTATCCGAATAACATAATTTATGAAAATTTGGGGTATCTCGGCATAAAACAATGAGAAAATATCAAGAGAGTCGATAAAATCCCTTCTTGTCAGAGCTATTATAGCATTTTAGAACTTTTCTAGGAACAAGAATTTATTGAAAATTCTCAAATTTCGTCTCATCTTTCATTTGGCAAATTTTCCTGAAGGGTTAACTTCAAACTGGGGAAAAGAAATATTGTTAATTTAATAGGGAAGTTCATGAACTCAGCGATTAAATTGATCCGAAATGTTCACAGATTTTTTTTCTCTCTTTCAGTATCGTAATGAGATCATTGCAGTACTAAAAGTCATGCTGTAATAAACTCATTGCAGCATTGTTTTCAGTTATATTTTTCGTTTTGTGGTTGTCAGTACTGACCTCCGATCCTATCAATTTTCAAATCAAATCAATTGAAATTCCGTAATCTGTTAAATTTCCAGTCATATCCACTGCCAAGATACAATACAAAAGTCACTAATCTGAATTTTCATTTGAATTTCGAGAGTATTTCAAAAAACTTGACTAAAACAGAGAATAGTTATTTATGATGAAGTGCAGAAGGCATTGATATTCTAACACGTTCAAAATTCAAAATCGAGTTTTTGAATGAAACAGTGTTAGAATGAGCCTTCTGTACGAGTATCATACATTATTTTCTCTAATTTCTTGGCTTTTTATCGAAATTAATGAAATATTTCCATCTATCTATCGTTTAGTGATTTTTGCATTGAAAAATATTGATTGGTAGAACTGTTTTCTCTTTCATAAATTTGACAGATAATATAAATTCATTACAAGAAGCCAACATGTAATCATTAAATATTACCGTGAAAACTACCCTAGAATGAAATATTCTAGCACGATTTTGTTTTAAAGGATGTGGCAGAATGAACCGATTTGACACAGAATTAGATTTTTGGTAAGAATTCATTCTTCAGATATCGCAAAGTTGAAACAAAGTGACCTGTTGCAAATCAATGAAAGGAAAATCTTATGAGTGGTGTTCAAATTGTTAAAATTCAACGAATGTCGATTCCTTGTAATACCATGTGTTGTTTTCAATAATGAGTGAATAATAAATATTACTCTCCCAAGGTTAAAGCCTTGTTTGAAACTTGGGAAAAAAGTTTCTTTTATTTTTCTGAAGTAACCTGAAGTATTTGATTTCACTTATAAATGTAAGTTTATCAATTGTTTTAAATCATAAGCTTAAGGCCGGCCACTCACGTACAGTTCAACTTTTCATATTTCTCAGTTAAAGTGTACAGTTGAAAAAAAAACGAGTTGAACTGAAATGACCACTCACTTCAACTGTTCAGTTAAAACTGTGCGTGGGGGGTAGGTCTAAGATAATTTCTCTATTTCAGTATCGTTATGAGTACACTACAGTACTCCTTGTTTTCAGTCATATTTTTCGTTTTGTGGTTGTCAACTCTGACTTTTGATCCTGTCAATGTTCAACACAAGCCAATTCAAAACAAAAGTCACTAGGACGTATAATCTGAATTTTTATTTAAATTTCTGGAGTATTTCACAAAACTTGACTGAAATTCGGAATAGTATATTCTGAAACAAGTTACAGAATGAGCTCCTATTCCAATACGAATGCGAAGTTCGAAAACAAGCGACGAAAGAGCGAGTTTTCGATAGCATGAGTGTTGGAATTGCCTTCTGCAACGAAATTCAACTAAAAATTCAAGGTTAGTTATTTTTATATTTCATCTTGGAAGTTGGTGTGATTTACGAAATTTGACAGATTACGGAATTTGAATTGATTTGATTCGAAACTTGATTCGATCGGAGGTCAATACTGACCACTGCAAAACGAAAAATATAACTGAAGCAATGCTGTAATTACAGCACTACTTTTACTACTGTAAAGAACTCATTACGATACTGAAATAGAGAATAGTATATTCTAAAACAAGTTGCAGAATGAGCTCCTATTCCAACACGAATGTGAAGTTCGAAAACGAGCGACGAAGGAGCGAGTTTTCGATAGCATGAGTGTTGGAATTGCCTTCTGCAACGAGTATTAGACGGTATTTTCTCTATTTCAGTCAATCTTTGTGAAATACTCTCGAAATTCAAATGAAAATTCAGATTAGTGACTTTTGTATTGCATCTTGGCAGTTGGTGTGACATACGAAATTTGATAGATCACGGAATTTGAATTGATTTGATTCGAAACTTGATTCGATTGGAGGTCAGTACAGGCAACCATAAAACGAAAAATATAACTGAAAACAATGCTGTAATGAGTTTCATTACAGCACTACTTTTAGTACTGTAATGAAGTCATTACGATACTGAAATAGAGAAAATATCTTCTTCTAATACTAGTTGCAGAAGACCTGTGTGGGAATAGGTGAACATTCTGAAACTTGTTTTAGAATATGCTACTATAAATATCTTTTGAAATAAAGGTGTTTGATAAAAATATCTTCCTTAAGAGAATTTTGGGTGGAAAGACGTTTAATTTAGCGTTTTACAATGAAATATCACGCGAGCGAAACCGTGGGTTTAATTTAGTAAAAGAGCCCCCTTCAAACACCCAACTCAACACTCACAACCTAGAAGAACACGCAGTTTTTCCTCCAGTTCATCCAAAACCCCCCTACCTCTCGCCCGAAGCCATTGCAGTGGAACAATGCCGAGGAGCAGATAGAAAAAAATCCCATCGAAAGCAACGTCCAAAGCTCCTATATCTGGTAGACGCCTCGCCTGCAAGAATAGGACCCCTGTCGCACTTCCTCATCAAATCAGTATGTGTCCACACTTGTAATTAGTGAGTCGGCCTTTGCAGCTACAGGAAACGGATTAATTGATGATTCCTGATGAATCGCTCCTTTGGGGTGCGAAACAAAGGCACCCCCGGCACCGAATAACGGAGCTTCGAACAGAGGAGCACATGGCGACGGTGGTGTCTTTGAATCGGGGATTTAAACTGTTATAATTATTGTTGCGGACGCTGAAGACAGGTAATCGTGATGACGTTGAAGTCTCGCCAGCTCTGGAAGCCTTTACCTTTGTTAAAGTTATGCTAGGTCTGTGTCTGTTGTGTTGGTTTCATTCTTTTTTCAATACCTTTCGGTATTGAAGCTCTAACAAGTGGAATTCTAAAAGAATGGATCACAATATTTGATCAAAGAAGTCAAGGTGAAGGTGTCCCGCAAAGATCTGTTATTGGCCCGACAATTTCCATTTTATCCATACAGCTGCCCAATATCTCATTCGCTCTTATGGCTAGAGTGGCCTCTTTATTGTTCTTCTTGGAAATATATTGATGGGTCGAAGTTTCAAGTAGGTGATTCTCCAATAATGACAATGAAATTTCTGCAATAGATAAAGCTTCTAACCCGCATGAAATCAGGTTGAATCGAGAACTGAAAGCACTTGATTACTCTGCTGATTTGGACTTAGGTTAATTGATACTTGAAAACGAAACAATCATCAAAAATATAGAAAATTGGGTGTCTTTTTAGTTCTTCTTCTCTAAAACATAATCTCAATCTTAGATGACTAGAAGTCAAACTTGCTTCTTTACAAAATTTCAACGCCCCTTGAATCGATCCAATACAAATCAGACATTTCGTCAATCTGGACGCCTTTTCTCTGAAGTTTGGTTCTTTGCATATGCTTCATGAATGTTCTTATTTTGAAATGTAGTCAGTTTATCAACGACTTCGATTTGAAACGAGTTTTCTGAAAATGCCAAAACGTAAATTAACAAACGCTGAGGCTACGGAATACTCCTCAAAATGCAGATGGGGTCCAAGTTTCCATCGAAACCATCAGACGACGTTTGGGAGAGGTGAATCTAGGTTCTAGACGTCCATTAAGAGTAGTTCCATTAACATGTGATGTCAAAGACTGGAATGAGCAAGACAACATATCAATTGGAACGATCAATGGCGTGGTGTCCTTTTCACTGATGAATCCAGATATGGATGATTTTCAGATTCTTGAAGAATAAGGGTATGGACGATCCCACGCATACCCCGTAATCGTCGCTATGTCCAAGAAGTCCATCCATTCCGAGGGGGTAGTGTTATGGCATGGGCAGGGATATGTTTCAACGAGCGCACAGATCTACACATTTGTCCTGAGAATATGACCGCCGTACACTATAGGAAGCATGTCATTCACAATGTTTTGCCAAATTTTCACGCTGCTATTGGTGAAACTTTTCAATTTCTAGACGATAACGCTAGACCGCACCGTGCAGCCATAGTTGCGAATGCGCGCAAGGAGCTTGGTATTCCACATTTACCAATACCTCCGCAGTCACCAGATTTGAATTGCATAGAACATGCATGGGACATGCTCCAAAGAAGATTAGATAATCATCAACCTACCCTAGTATCCTTAAATGATCAGAGAGAGCTTCTGCCCCGTTTATGGAACCAAATTCATCAAGGAATGTTCAACAACCTCGTGTGTAGACTTAAAATGCTTGAATTCTCTGGGAATAAAATTTCGATATTTTTCTCGATTTTTCTTAACCACCCTGTATACGCTGCAGACCTACAGGCTAAAATTAATTTTATTTCCTCCAACTTGAAATCATATAAATATGAATTTTCATCACAAACTCTCTTATAAACTATATTTTTTGCAATTTAAGTCAATATCTCTAGCTCATGTGGAAGAGTTTACTTCAAGAATAAGTAACACTTTCTTTAGAACTTCTGCTTGTGGCTGGCGAACTGCTCAACAATGTGTGAATTATTCACACCATTAAAATCGGCATATCTAAGGTTTGATCTTAACGTCGATCCATGCGTCCAATTAGAAGGATTTTAATATTGAATAGGTAAATTTTCGAGATTTTCTTGATATCGCCACTTCACATACGTCGAAACAATTGGAAATTATGCGTATTATTGTCGGAATTTCATATCAATCATCTTTTTTTGGACAGACGATTGCCCAAATTCTCAGTGATTCAATTACAGTACTTAAGAAAATTTACATATTATCGTGGGCGGACTTATTAACGATTCCCCCATTTTTTTCATGTTCGTTCATTTGAGAATAACAAAAACCGAATAAATCAACGAAAGTTTTATACAATTCACGCATGGAAAAAATTTCTTTTCAATTCATTGCTTAAAACCGTTTTCACAATTTTTTTTCCTATTTATTAATGATACGAGTGCAGAAGGCATTGATATTCTTCCACTGATTCAGGAGTTTTTGGCATTAATAGTGAATCTTTGTCTGCGATGTCTCTTATGCTCATAAATATTTACAGAGTAATGAAAAGTGTTATTTTCCTTATATTATTAACCTTAACAATCGCGCAAAAAAGGAAGCAATAAACTTTTTTTCTACAATTCGCATAGAGGTTCTACACGTGTCCGGGCAAAATTTCAAGCAATTACAATTGCGATTGGTACTTTACGTCTTCCTGAAGATAGTCGTAACTCACTCAAACTACTCCAATTCCTTCACCTTGACCGAAGTAGCATAATACTCTCGTAAAGATGTCGGGAGCGGCAATATCTTTGCTGCAATTATGGCTCAATCGACTTGATTTTTCGCGAAAAATCATCCTTGAAGTAGAATAAGACGCGTGGGGTCCTAATGAGGCGAAGAATTCCAGTAGCGGCTCGTGACGAACACAAGAGGTACAATCAGTCTTCAAGTTGTAGAAAAATTTTAACGGTGTCGTTATTTTTGTCAAAAGAAAAATCTTTCTTCGTGTATAACTTCCTTCGTAGATGAGGATCGAAACTATGCCTCGAGAAATCAGATAAACCGGCAGCGCCCCCCACCGGTAGATACCATAATGATATACGCATGATAATTGGATTTATTCATAATTTTAATAAATAAACAATTAGATGTGTGTATTTTTCGAGCGTAATTAACGGGAAGGTTCGGTCTGAAACATGCAACAGACTGCCGGAGCATGTAAAAGTTCATTGGAAAACTGGTTTTTCGAGGATCCTGCCAAGAAGCGGTCGAGTATCCGGCGTTTTCCCGAAACCTGGCAGATAGTCCGCGCGTCCTTCCTTTGTTTCAGTCTCGAGAGCCGCCTTTGATGTTCCCGACCGAGGGCGACTGGATTACTAGTTGAATTTGCCCCTTTTCTTTCACCCTTCTTTTAATTTTTGCAATGGGGAGGCTTCCTGGAGAATTTCAAACTCTTTAGGAGTTAACTCAGTTTTTTTTCGGGGGTAAAATCGTGATAGTTCGGGAAATTTTCACCAAGAGACTTTAACATGGAAAATTACCTTTCCAAAGAAAAGGTGTCAGTTTTCAGAAAAATATTTTTGTCAAAATTTCAAGTAATGATTATAGGGAAGTAAAGTTCAAAACGTGATTTGTCATCCAAAAAATATATCGTAAAAAAATCGACATATTTCTCTTGTTTAGACAGTGTGTTCCAAAACAATTTCGAAAAATTTAAGGTTATTATTCAAAATAAAGGGTAGTTTTTGAATAAAAGTTGAGTTAAAAGTCAAACATGAGGAGATAATTGGGGTTCAGAGATGGCGAAAAATGATGTTTTTTATTTTGTATCTTGAAAATGAGAAGCGATAGAATGATGATATTTCATGGAAGTATTACTTGGTTGGACGTGGATTCGGATATCCTGATTTGGTTAAAAACTTTTTCATTTATAGTGATTTTCTTGTGAAATGAACAGTTTTGTGATAGAAAAATGAAATATAAATAATTACTTGACAAGAAAGGGCAATTTATTCAAGAAACAGAATATAGTTGGCTGCTGTCAACAGCAGTTTTATTTTGTACTAATTTTAAATCGAAATCAACGATAACATTTTGAAAATAATTCGTTCTTGATATAAAGAATGAAAACATCATTTTCCGCCATATTTGAAATGCGATATCTCCCTAAAGTTTGACCTAACATTTATATAGTAAACTACCCTTTTTTGAACAAGACATCACTCCCTTGAATTTTTCGGACTTGTATTGAAACACCCTGTACATCTCTTGAGTTGAGTTATACCATTTTCTTGTAAAAAAATTGTAGCAATAAGGAAAACATCGGGTTTCTTACTATTTTTTTCTCTATTTCAGTATAGTAATGAGTTCATTACAGTTTTTCAGTTATATTTTTCGTTTCGTGGTTGTCAGTACTGACGTCCGATCCTATCAATTCTCAAATCAAATCAATTCAAATTCCGTAATCTGTCAAATTTCGTAAGTGACATCAACTGCCAAGATACAATACAAAAGTCACTAATCTGAATTTTCATTTGAATTTCCAGAGTTTCTCAAAAAACCTGGCTGGAATAGAGAAAATATGGTCTAATACTTGTGACAGAAAGCAATTCCAACGGTCATGCAGTCCAAACATTTCGTGGTTTTTGGATGTGTAAAAATTTTATCTCTATTTCAGTATCGTAATGAAACTCATTACAGCATTGTTTTCAGTTATATTTTTCGTTTTGTGGTTGTCAGTACTGACCTCAGATCCTCTCAATTCTCAAATCAAATCAATTCGAATTCCGTAATCTGTCAAATTTCGTAAGTCACACCAACTGCCAAGATACAATACAAAAGTTACTAATTTGAACTTTTAATTGCATTTCGAGAGTATTTCACAAAACTTGAACGAAATAGGGAAGATATCGTCTAATACTCGTTGCAGAATGCAATTCCAACACTCATGCTTTCGAAAACTCGCTCCTTCGTCGCTTGTTTTCGAGTTTTGCATTCGTGTTGGAATAGGAGCTCATTCTGCAACTTGATTTAAAATATACTATTCAACGTTTTCATCCTGAGCGTGAAATTCTTTAAAAAATTGTGATCATTGTCAAGGTTTTTTTTTGAAGTAATAAGTGTTTTATATTACTGTTATTGATGGGATCGAAACATTTGATCAGATTGAATTCGATTTAAAACTTGGCTGAATTTCGTGAAGCGCTTCTTGGCTCAAGATTCTACCGGCCTTCTACGATCGGTTAGCGCAGAATAGGAGCTCATTCTGCAACTTGTTTTATACTATACTATTTCCGCCAAATCTGACAATTTCGGCAACTAGGTGCCATAATTTCATCTGATTCATCTGACAACACTGTCTTCGAATACGGCAAACACTTGACCACAACATCACGGTCTGTGACTCAAATATCTGGATACCCTATAAATGTATTGTTAATTCGCTTCTGAATAGTTGTCATAGATTCTATAACCAGAACTTAACCAAACTCCCATCGAACTACCCCCGTATTACACCTTTTCCAATAATAAAAGAATCATTGAAATCGGTGAACGTGGCATTGAGTTTATCGTCAATGGACACGCACCTTCTAAATACAATATTTTTCATAGATGCCAATGTAAGAACTGAACAAAATTAAAATGGGATCCAACTGCGAGCACCAGCTTTCAAATAAAACAAAAATCATCCAAATCGGTTCACGCAATCGAAAGTTCTGAGGTAACAAACAGAAAAAAAAAATTGATAACCCACCCTAATTTTTTTAAATCGGTTAAAAATGAACTTACTTGTACGGTTTATCCCCTGTATGCGTCCTTATGTGCTGTTGCAGGTGACTGAGTTGGGTGAACTTTCTTTGGCAGATCTCGCATCGATATGGTTTGATACCAAGGTGGATTCTAGTGTGTTGGGACAAATAGGAACTATTGGCGAAGGCTTTACAACACTGGGAACACTTGTAAGGTTTCGCTTCCCGCATATGCGCCTGCGTATGTAGCTGGAGCTCTGCCTTGGACCCGAACACCTGAAAAAAAAATCGTCAATTTAGATTTGATAAGACTTGAATCTAATTCTGGTTTCTCGGTTTCAACTTTCGATCTACGTCTAATTCGCGCTCTTTATGACTCCGGGGATGCTTCCTCCTAGACCTTGGTCTTTAATTGAGGAAATTTGCGAGGTTCGAGGTCCACATCTAGCTAGAACGTTAAGATCATTGTCGGTGCTCTTGAATTGCCTACAGATGACGACTGGAAAGTTAGGATGGCAGGTTTATGCACGTATAAAAACGATAATTGATAACTGCCCGGGAACCGGTTCGGATAGGAGAAATAACATTTTTAATTTTGGTATAATTATAGCTAATAGATGGCGATGTTGCAGATATATAATTATTTATTGTGACCGGGGAGTTTTGCATAGCGTAACATTCCTCCAGAGAATGTCTCTTTAATGGATGGCGTCCGCAGGAAGATATTTCTTGATGTAACATTGAAAGCAATAGGTTTAACTTCAAAACCTCCTCATAGGAAATCAAAGCAACATACAAACAACAAAAGAATATTAAGACAGTCAGAAAGATCTAGGATTTTTCAACTATAGAACCTTGTCTTTTTGACAGAAAATGTACGTTAACAGAAGAAGCTAATTCAACCAACTTTTTCAGGGAAATGTTTCTTTGTTAGTTAGTATATTTACTATATATTTTCAACTTCGAATTGAAACTAATCTCATTCAAATTGGGATCAAACAATTTCAAAATGAGAATATGCAACTTCCAATTGGTAAACACAATCGAATTGGGAATAGACACAATCAAATTAGAATTAAACACGTTCATATTGTCACTAAACAATTCCATATTGAAAAAAGTAGTTTTGTGTTTTATTTCATATTTCGAGAGAATTGTTCTGAAGTAAGTGAGAATCGAAATGAGGAAAAAATGCAGAGATGTATATAAATTTCTCTATTTCAGTATCGTAATGAGTTCATTAGAGTACTAAAAGTAGTGCTGTAATAAAACTCATTACAGAATTGTGTCAGTTATATTTTTCGTTTTGTAGTTGTCAGTACTGACCTCCGATCAAATCAAGTTTCGAATCAAATCAATTGAAATTCCATGATCTGTCAAATTTCGTAAGTCACACCAACTGCCAAGTTGCAATAAAAAAGTCACTAACCTCAATTTTATTTGAATTTCTAGAATTTTTCACAGTACTTGACTGAAATAGAGGAAATATCGTCTAATACTCGTTGCAGAAGACAATTCCAACACTCATGATATCGAAAACTCGCTCCTTCGTCGCTCGTTTTCGAACTTCGCATTCGTCTTGGAATAGGGGCTCATTCTGCAACTTGTTTTAGAATATACTATTATGAACGATTCCGTTGAAAAATGTGAGAATCAATACTTTGCAATCTTCTGAATTTTTTTTAAGGATTTCCCTTCCAGTCTCTGGATCAAAAATCAATCAGAAAAATTTTTGAATACATGAAAGATAAACACCACTGTGTAAAACTTGTGCACAAATCGGTCAAAAACCGAATCCAATCAAAAACTTGTTGCTTTACAAAAGAAATATAAATAACACTTAGAACTTTCAAAGAATGTAGCAAATTTTATTAATGAAAGTCTTCAGAATAGTGAAAATTCTCTGATATATAAAAAAACGACATTTCCCATTATGAGATTGTTTAGTCTCATTTTGAATGTGTTTATTCCCAATTCGATTGTGTTTGAAATTGTTTTATCCCAATTTGAACGTGATAAGCCCCTATTTGAAGTTGAAAAGGTATAGATTCAAGCGATTCCTTCGATTTAAAAAGTTTAATCTCGGACCACGAATCGAATGAGATGCTGCTGCAATAAATTTCGGCCTTCGGACGCAGTTCGCGGCATTTTTCCGATTTCTTCTTCCTCCTCTTGTTCCCAAGTCTAAAATTAGATTCTTGTAACGTGGGCTCTTCTGGTTATACAACGCCAAAACCGGAGAACCGTTAGATCTGTCGACAAATCTACGACCCGTTCTCTTTCGGTCAATTTCTAAAATGCACGCGAATTCTGCGGACTACCTTAAGGCGCTCAGGCCTTCTGCAGACGCCGAATAACCAAGTGGAATTATTGATCGTTAGAAATCTAATTTTCGCCATGCAGGAACACAGGCGGCTCGTGTGTTAATCGCACATTCGACCAGAATCTCTTTTGTTGAATGTAACCATCATTGCTTATACCCAATACTAACTTATTTAACTAAACGTCTCTTTAAGTTAATGGTCGCTAAAATTTAATGACAGTTGCACGACTGTCACTCAACAGAATCTCAAGTAAGGGACCTTCAAATATTTCTAGTGATGTTTCAGTTTTTCATGTTGTGAAACATCATCAACAGGAAACTTTGGTCTTTTATGAGGACCGAAATGTCTTCCATACTTATCCCATCTTGCTTGATGAGAAATCTCTTTTGTTCTTTCTTGGTAATTTTCATCTTTTTTCCTTGATTAATCGTTTTTTCTTTGATTCTCTACCTTTCTCGTTTATCTTTATCATTTTTCTCATTTTCCTTTTATTAGTTTAATTCATCAGGTTACTTGTCAGAATGACAATTCTCGTAATGTGTCTTAGTTTTTTGTCCTGAAAAATATTCTGTTTTTCTTGTGTTATAACATGTTTGGTTTATCTATGGGAGATGATTGCCTTTCATTGGGGTCCCGTAGTGGTCTTCAAACATCTGAAGTGCCGAAAAATCATCACCTGGAAGGTCGTATCCGGTTTGAAAAAACCCTGACGACCAGGGAGCAACAATTTGTGGAATTTGAATTTGAATATCGAAGGAATTTCGAAGGACAAGTGTGATTACGTCTCCAAATTAGCTGATGAACATGGTATCAAAGAGATTCTTCTGCAAGAAACCCACACGGCAACAAAAAAAATCCTCGTGAAAGAGGACAGTTGAAAGGTTATGTATTAATTGATTTTTTACAAGTTTAGCTTGTTATGTTGAAAAATTATCAGTTTCGTAGTTTCAGCAGATTCGGAAAGAGGAAATTGATGGAGTTTTTTTTTCATTCCTTTCAAATTTTGTGACATTTTTGTCATAAATATTTATAAACCTCCGAACATTATTTGGCCAAGAAATCTTTTTGTTGATGCTTTTTAAAAATGCATTCGATTTATTCTGAATAATCGGTTTCTTTTCTGCTTTTGCCTTTTTTCATTTCAGATTAAGAATTACGAGTCGTTTTGGGAAGAATCTGTGTATCCGAGCCCATCGACGGATAGCATGAGGATGATCACACTGATGTCTTTCAAGATTTTCCTGATATTTGATATTTTATGTTATTTTGTTTACGGGGAGGCAGGTTTTTTCGGCTGAGGTTTTTTCCCCTGGCTGTATAGTATCGTATGATTCTATAGTATCATACGAAGAATGTTATGATACCCCGTTCTTTTTTTACCTCAGCTTAGGTACTTTTTGTTTCAACATTTATTGTATTATTTTAGTTCTCTTTTTCATAAGAATATATATATATATATATATATATTTCATTAGGTAACTTCTCTTGTCTGTTTTAACTGACAAAACTGTACGTTATTTCAATTTACCTATCTAAATATCATTTATGAAGGCGAGGAAAGAATTCTGAGAGTAATTCTTCCATCCACGAGTCGCCACTGCGTATGAATTCGCTCACGACGGATTGATGAGCTGCAAATAAGGAATTAATATGTGGGGAATGTGTTCTGATACAGATTCATCTTCTCGAACTGATTCTCTTATTTAAATCAGTGGACTTCTTGTGGGAAAGTGTCCTGCATACGTGATAGAAGCGATAAATATGTCTACTTTGTTTTTGACGAAAATATGGAAAGGAGTTTGGCGAAACAACTTTCGTAGTAAAAGTTGACCGAAAAATAAACATCAATGTTTTAATTCGATTTTCTTGGTTTTTGTGTATCTTTACTCAGGTGTGTGTGTGACAAGATTGATATTTATTGCCCATATGGTTCAATTCCGACGAATATCCTTTCATGAATATTTATAAAAAGGCGACAGAATTCAATTCAGTTTGAATAAAAAATCATAAAATATCAAATAATGAACTTTTTAAGCCCTTATGTTGGATGCTGAACTACCATGAATATGAACGTATAACTAAAATCAGAAGTGTAATAAGAAACGATGTTTCATCCATATTTACTTAATCCTTATCTGTTATGCCTGCAACATGCGTTTTGTTGGTATTCATTAACTATTTATTGCAATTAAGTACTGAACCTTGTTTTGCAGAATTTGCATTTAACCTCTACCTATATTAATAAATTTGTCCTGAGTACAAGATATCAATGAGATACAACAAAATTAAATGCGGTAAATGCGTATATTATCTACAAGTATCTTTGTGCTTTTGAATTTTGCTTGATTCAGGATTCTATATAAGCCAGAAGAGAAAATTGTTTGCTAAACTGGCGCAGTTACAACAAACGTACCTCAATTATTACCGGTCGATAATTCCTGTATTACCTTTCGTCCAATTCAATTTGCTACCGTCATTACGTCTTTACCACAAAATGACCAAACTCTCGATAGAGTAGCGCAATACAATTTTTTTCGAATGATTTCCTTTCATTTATTTGCCTTAGCCTGTCTGTATCGGTTCTTAACACGTATTTTGCGGTTTGGCCTGGAAAGTTTAATTCGATTAATCGCAGGGATATCGCTGGCTTGCAGCGAGATACAATAATAACAAGAAATTCAAATTATGTCTTAGTTCTTCACGGTCTACATGATTACTTTGTGTAATTCAACAGCTGGCAGCAGGAAGAACGTATCTAGTAAAGGAATTCGATGGATGTATGAGACTAAATGAATATTGTTTTCATTTGCTCATAAGATGAACAATTTTCGATTAATGCAATGAATTTTTATCCATTATTTCATCTGCTAAATAAAAAGCTTAATATTAATTGGGAAATTCTTTAATTTATTTTTCGTAAGCAAAGAGATGACCATAAGAAATTTTGATATATTTGGGGATTTTTTCATTGAATTCATTATGTGTAAACAACCCATGAGATCAAAAATTCTGGTAGAAGACCTTATGACAATCCCAAGGTACATACGTTTTCGGTATAATGTTCGCTAATTAAATAAACAAAAGGGGAAAAAGGTTTCATTTTCTGGAATCTACATCAAAGAGAGAAATTCCGATTAATTTGAAAGTGTTGAAATAATTGTAAATCTAATTGGAAGAAAACAAATTAAACAATATAAAATGCAGTAATTGACCACGTTGTCATATCATTCCAGAGATTTATCTGAATAAAATACAGGGAGATTCAAAACTCTAAGAGAAAAGTTAAGGAATGTATACATGTTTTTATCATAAAAGTAACAAATAAGTTTCAAACATTTAAAATAAAAGTGGTGTGAGTTTTTTTTCAGTGATATGACCCCAAAAAAATCGAAGGAACAACAAAATGATGTCTTAGCTTAGTTTATCTCTGTAAAAACCACGAAATGTATACCAGTAAACAAGATATTCATTGAGTTTTTCCACGAATTTAATTTTCAGGACGATTACTACCACGGAATTCATAACAACAATTTGGTAAGTACATAAGAACCACGATTTATGTAATTATATGTATCAACGCTAATTAATAGACAGTTATTAGCACCATTGTTTAATGTAATACAGGAAATTATGATGGCTTAAGCTTGGAGTATTCCGACTGAATCGAAATGAATGTACAGGCTGTTCGGATCATTTTTATAGTTATATTGCAGTTCGTACAGTTTCTTAATATGGGCTCTACCCGTAACTTAGCATTCTCTTTCTACCATTTGATTTTTTAAATAAAAAGCTGCGACTTCATATCGAATTGAAATCGTTATTAATTTCAGAACAATAGTTAATGGCATAAGATTAACGATATGAAATATAGAAGCAGGAGTGCCTCAAGGATCGGTTTTAGGTTCGGTGCTATTCAATACACTTGAATCGGAGAGCAAAAAAGCTCAATTTGCAGAGGATACGGTCATATATTACTCCTATCGTCAGAAGAAATCCGTGATATTGAAATATGTATATTTTTCGAAATAAAAACAAAATCTAACATCAGATTGTAATTGTAATAAAAGATGCAGGAATTCTCTATCGTATTGAACATCTAGCAAAGCAATAACAATGGCGGACGTTCGGATTATAAGATTGAATGTTCGGATTAAAGATATCATTTTACCAATTATGGTCGTTCGGATTATAGAGTACGTCGGATTATAGGGAGTTCGGATTATCCATAAATTGACGTATTTTCGCATGAAATTTTCATATGTTCGCTTAGGAAAGCCGCATGTGGAAGTTTTCTGTCCCATCATCATTTCGAACTATCGCAATTGGAATGTTTTTCGACGACGACCTCGCTACCTGGACGTGGAGGACCTTCTGTCGGAAATAAGAACCTATCGGAGATTGCCGAAATTTCACGCTTTGCTTCTTTCGTTCCATTTGTAGCGGCTTAATTCGATAAACTGAAACGAAAGTGTTTTTATCGAGCTTTAACGGACTACGGAATATCATGAATATGCTACCAGCTACGCGCGTATCGAATCATCAGAGCCCGAGGCGAAAAAATCGATCGAAATGTGACGAAACCGCCCGAAAAAATTTGGATAGTTGGTGAATTGTTTTGAAGTTTTTCAATTTTGTGGTTTTTCGCTATCTCGAATTTCTTAATTTTTAATAGCAGATAACTTGGTTGAATAGCTTTCGGGTTCCGTACACGATTAGTTTCAAGGTGTGTTTGCGTCATTAGATATTAGCGAATGATATACAGGGTTAGTCGATGTCTGAAATAAAATAAATAAAATTTTTAGTAACAAATGAAGACAATATCGGGAATGTGCACTTTTATTTATGCTCTATTTATATCGATAAACCAAATTTTAACGTTAATTTCATTATAAGATTGAATTAAACGAGTCTTATCATAAGTGTCTTAATAATACCCTCTTCTATCGAGAAACATAAATTGCTGAATACCGCAAGTTGCAAGTGTTCAGTTTCCATGCTACAGGGTGATTCTGGAAACACTCCCAAAATAAAAATATCTTTAGGGCAGTTTTTTCAATACTTCTTACCGGTGCTATCGAAATTTCAGTTCAACTTTAAATTTTACAGAAAATTTTCTCTTCTTCAATTTAGGAGATGTAGGAGGTGTGTTTGCGTCATTAGATATTAGCAATGATATAAAGGGTTAGTCGATGTCTGAAATAAAATAAATAAAATTTTTAGTGACAAATGAAGACAATATCGGGAATGTTAACTTTTATTTATGCTCTATTTATCCCGATATTGTCTTCATTTATTAATATTATGGATGAGAATCTTGAACCAAATTTTTAGTAACGTTAATTTCATTATAAGATTAAACTAAACGAGTCTTATCATGAGTGTCTTAATAATACCCTCTTCTTTCGAGAAACATAAATTGCTGAATACCGCAAGTTGCAAGTGTCCAGTTTCCATGCAACAGGGTGATTCTGAAAGCACTTTCAAAATAGAAACATCTTGAGGGCATTTTTTTCAGTACTTTTTACCGGTGCTATCGAAATTTCAGTTCCGCTCTAAATTTCACAGAAAATTTTCTCTTCTTCAATTTAGGAGATGTAGTATTAAATCATCGACATCTGACTACCCTGTACAAGCTTTACGCAGGAGCCTTTCTTCTATTATTCAAACATTTTACTGAATGATTTTAGATCCAGAGACTGAGAGAGAAAACCCTGAAAAAATTCAAAAACATGCAGAGTCTTCCATAATATATTTCAATCGATATTTAAATTATCTGTGTTCGTCGTGTCATACAACGTTTCAACACTTCTTTTCGACGCTTTGTATAGCCGAGCGAGCTTGGAACCGCTCAAAGAGCGACACAGCAACATTCTCCTGAAGAACCAATCGATTTGTAAGAGAGAAAGAACGGTGTTTCGTCGAAAAAATCTCGAATTAAAACCGCAAAGCACAAGCGGGCAACAACCGATGTCGTTGATTTATGGATGTTGAAATTTAGGAATGGCGAAATGTCCGAGTCTGGCGATTTGCATAAGGAACCGATGGGAATTACTTAATTTGAATAAATATATCGATCTGTCGCCGTTTGGAGAGACTAATCGTTCGCGTCTACTTGGGTCACTTGCGTTTGGATTGTCCTAGGTCAATAGGTGTGTTGCACGATTGGTCATCGTGTGTGCGAGCTTAAGTAGTTGTGAAGAATCCTGAGAACCAAAAAATACTGTTAGAACCACACGCAAGCTAGAACAGGAGTGGATATATGGCTGACTTTGCCTTCCATCATCAGACTGAAACAGTCCTGAGTACTATAGTCTGTTCAAATGTAAGAAATAGCAAAGTGAACAAATCAGCACATAAGAAGGAGGGGCTAATGGTTGTCCGTCCAGAGTCGGATCTAGGATAAATCACACACTCCTATAGTTTCAACTCGATACTATTCTGCGACACAACACCTTCAATACGTGAAATATTTAAATTTTCGACGAGATTCCCGATAAAACTAGAAGTTAAAAACTGACACTTGCGGATTCAAATGATTCTATCATTACTTTTCAATACTATCACCATTCCGTCGAGAGTACGATCCTGGCAGTCTGTTTAAGATGACGAACTGATAGGAATTATGTCCATTTGACCAACAAGAGAATTGTCTATGCGCAAACTATACAATTTTGGTTGTTAACCCCGCTCCTTCTTGTGTTTGAACAGACTAATAGATAATGAAACTTATTTCCTTCAGACGTTTGTATTATTATTTCTTTCGAATAATAAAAATTCATGTAACGCCACTGCAAACCCGAAACAATTGGCCGGCATATTGGTAGACCTTCTGAGTACGCATAACCACAAAAAGCAGCTGTCAGCTTTCAGATGGCAACACTAGGGTTGGTCCAATCCCGAAATATAAGAGGCAACTTCTAGTATAGGCATGTCAAAATCGACACACCAAATGGATAAATTGGAAGAACATGATGTATCTCTGATTTCTTAGTATGTTGTTTGGACCTACTAGAACTATGTATACCCAAGTTTGCAACTCTCAAAAAGTTGTGGAATAGTATATTCTAAAACAAGTTGCAGAATGGGCTCCAATTCCAACACGAATGCGAAATTCGAAAGCATGAGTGTTGGAATTGCCTTCTGCCACGAGTTTTAGACGATATTTTCTGTATTTCATTAAAATTTGGTGAAATACTCCGGAAATTCAGATAGAAATTCAGATCAGTGACTTTTGTATTGTATCTTGACAGTTGGTGTGACTTACGAAATTTGACAGATTACTGAATTTCAATTGATTTGATTTGAAAATTGATAGGATCGGAGGTCAGAACTGACAACCACAAAACGAAAAATATCACTGAAAACAATGCTGTATTTAATTCAATACAGTACTGAAATAGAGAAAAATTTTTAGACTCCAAAAATCACGAAAAGTTCAGACTTGTCTTCAAGAGCATTAAATTTGTGACAAACTGAGCCCAACTGAAGTTCTGCAGGTCAATTCATTGCCGAATTAAGGCACTTTGAAAAGAGGCCTGTTGATACATACATTCTTCAAAAATCGTACATCAAAATTGACATTATTGTTATCAAGACATATATGAATATGGATCATTTCTAGAAAAATGCGATTTTGTCCTGTATGAGTTTTGAAGGATTTTGAAAGAACCACGAGTCCTACAGTCCCCGCTTTGAACTTATTTCAAAGCTAATTAAATTGCCAAGAACTTATTTTCCACAAACTCTTCTCGTAAGATCAAAGAAATAAAACTAATAATTTAACAACTGGCTCATTCTCAAAGTGTCTTAATTTGGCAATGTATTGACATAGAGAGCTTCAGTTGTTAGTTTGTCACAAAATTAACGCTCTTGAAAACCGTATATAGAAGTTTTTCTCTCTTTCAGTATCGTAATGAGTTCATTGCAGTACTAAAAGAAATGCTGTAATGAATTCACTCGTTAATTCATAACAGCATTGTTTTCAGTTATATTTTTTGTTTTTTGGTTGTCAGTACTAACCTCCGATCGTATCAATTGTCAACTGAAATCAATTCACATTCCGTAATCTGTCAAATTTCGTAAGTCACAACAACTTCCAAGATACAATACAAAAATCACTAATCTGAATTCTTATTTGAAAATCGAGAGTATTTCAGAAAACTCGACTGAAATAGAGAAAATATCGTCTAAAACTCGTGGCAGAAGACAATTCCAACACTCAGGCTTTCGAAAACTCGCTCCTTCGTCGCTTGTTTTCGAATTTCGCATTCGTGTTGAAAAAGGAGTCATTCTGCAACTTGTTTTAGAATATTCTATTGTCGGATGGATGGATTAGGTGATATAAAGCAGAATCTGAAACAATTCCAAAAATTTGTAGGTTTTTGGGGAGTAAAAGTTTTTCCACAACTTGAAAACTTGTGTATACATTTTTACAAAGAATCTTAATAACATACTAAAAAAACAGAGATACAACGTGTTTTTCCACAATTTATTGTCGATTTTGACCGGCCTAGTAAATGAAATCGAGCATGAATACTAGTGAATTGAGAATCTACCTTTAAATTAATATATCCTTCAATATTTCAGCACTCATGTAAATTCATTCATCAACTCTGAAAATCTTGATTATTCAACTGAATTGGAACATGTAATCATTATTATAAGTATTGCTAGCCAGCCTTCTGCATTTACCAATTAATGGCACATACTGAAGAATGACCAAAAAAATAACATCAACTAAATTCCAATGGTTATCAACCCCCCCGTCAGATGTCGCCACTGGCCCACGCCCCCCTTTCCTCCCATATCAAGATCCCATTACGGCCGTGTTCGTTCCGCGAACCTAAAAATGAGAAAACGTAACCGCAAAGAACTGTTGGTCCGACCAAGACACGTAATGATACCATTCATCTAGGTAGAATTATACCCGGGAAAGATAATCGAGTCTCTCCGATGGCTTGAGGTGATGCAGCGTAAAGTTGCCTACGCCGTCGGCCTTCGTTCGACATTCATTGATCGGAACACAGCCATGGTCATGTTCAATGTTTCGTGTTCACCGCAACTCCTTCCTGGACTAGCCCGCTTCGGAACGTTCGTAATCGAGCCCGATGACGGTTAAGTTACGGAACCCGACCGCGCAGGAGGGGCTCAACAGGAAATTTCGGGGCCGTGCCGGGCGGATTTGTATGGCCAGAAGTCCGAACAGGTATCCCGACCTTTATTTTGAATTCCAAAATGGATATTTTCGAAAGTAATCAGTAAAGAGAGACGTGACAGCAAATGACAAAGTTTATTCATTATATTATATTTATTATCGAGAATCACGGATGTAGACGAGATAAAAAAAAAAATAAAACATAATGAATAAATGAATGATTATTAAAAAGTTGAACCCTCACGACCAGAGAGCGAGAATTTGTGGATTTTGAATTTGAATATCGAAGGAATTTCGAAAGACAAGTGTGATTACGTCTCCAAATTAGCTGATGAACATGGTATCGAAGAGATTCTTTTGCAAGAAACCCACACGGCAACCAGAATCGTCGTGAAAGAGGACAGTTGAAAGGTTATGTATCAATTGATTTTTTACAAGTTTAGCTTGTTATGTTGAAAAATTATCAGTTACGTAACTTTCAACAGATTCGGAAAGGGGAAATTGATGGAGTTTTTTTTCATTTCTTTCAAATTTTGTGACATTTCTGTCATAAATATTTATAAATCTCCGAACATTATTTGGCCAAGAAATCTTAATGTTGATGTTTTTTAAAGTAGCAAATGCATTTCCAAAATGCCTTCGATTTATTCTGAATAATCGATTTCTTTTCTGCTTTTGTCTTTTTTCATTTCAGATTAAGAATTACGAGTCGTTTTGGGAAGAATCTGTGTATCCGAGACCATCGACGGATATCATGAAGATGATCACACTGATGTCTTTCAAGATTTTCCTGATATTTTATGTTATTTTGTTTACGGGGAGGCAGGTTTTTTCGGCTGAGGTTTTTTCCCCTGGCTGTATAGTATCGTATGATACAAGTGTTGATAGTATCGTATGATTCTATAGTATCATACAAAGAATGTTATGATACCCCGTTCTTTTTTTACCTCAGCTTAGGTACTTTTGGTTTCAACATTTATTGTATTATTTTAGCTCTCTTTTTCATAAGAATATATATACATATATTAAAAAGTTTTTTAAATTGACCACCGAAGTGGTCATTCAATTCCTCTCGCACAGCTAAAAAGCTGAATAGTTATATATTTAACTCATTTTTGTGGAAAGCAGGAAATTATACCTTTAATTAATTAATTTAATTAATTTAATTTATACCTTTTTCTAGATGAATTATACAGAAAATTCAGACGATTTTTTTTAAGATTTCGCTCATTTACTAATACCAGTATCTCGAAAGTACCTGGGAACTTATCCTTTATAGTTATTGTAGGACATAACTTGACCAAAAAATTTTAAGAATTCATTAGAAGAAAAATCTCCTCACTGAGAAGAGCAAAAAAATAGTAACTTGAGTATACTTCTACACAAACATTATAATTATCCCATCTAAAATTTATTGAAATGAAAAAAAATAAGTTGTGGATAATAAACTCTCAAAGTGATTCATGATTATTATTGAATAATAATCATCATTGATTCTGAAATGATCTAGATATCCTTTCGTTATCATTTTATAATAACATTAATGATAGACGTTTAGTAGATCGAGATGTACATTAAAATTACAGCTCGAATTACACTAAGAGCTCATAAATATGAAGATGAAGGACAACAATAAAGAATACCTGAGTGAAAAAAAAAACGAACACGAGTAATCAAAACTATTATGAAGATAACTATTCAGTGCATCATTTCAAATAAGGAAAAGGTGGGAAATATATCTAGGGAAGCACAGCTTCCCTAATGAATCTAAAATGAAAAGACATTCGGAATGCAATAAGGATAATACATAACTAAACAACAATTCTTGTGAGATCGGGCCATTTATGAAATCAGTAATAACTAAGTGGAGTAGTTTTCTCATTTCTCAAGGACTAGACATGCCGCTGAAAAAATACTAGATGATGGATTTTATTAAAATAAAGAAAAAGAATGAAAAAAAAATTCTCGTTTTTCTTATTACTCAGATGTTCTAAAATTGAAATCCATGTTATTCGTCAGAACCAACTACCGATTCCCTACCTGTTCCATGAAAATTACCGACACCTTCATGTAATTACTTGCAAGAGTAAGCTTGGCGTTTGATATACGAGGACAATAAAGGTATACACACACTCCGTACTTGCGGGAGAAACGCGCGATAAACGTAATAGTGTGATAACTACAACGTTAAATATGGCATGACTAACAATCCTGCTTCATACCAACGTGTAACGACGTTTTAATTGAGATTAGAGGGATTGAAAATTGATGCTCTTTGAGCAGGAAAATTGTCGGAACAACCTTTTGAATTGTTGACGTAAAAATTTTCTATTACTCCTCAACAATGAAAAATTTGGTAGTTTCTAGGATCAAGGCCCCTTTGGCATATAATTCTCCGCGTGACTTAAAATATTCTGATATCTACATATTTCGAATGAAAGTTCATATTGAGAACCAAAAAGGAACTATGGTTTCTTTATATTAATTTAAATTTCTCGGAAACAATGAGAATAACACTGTTAAGCTTATAGTTTTTCGTCAATTTGGAGACACTTTAAATAAGTAAAATAAGCGCAACTAAGACTGTTGGGAAATGTGCGAAATCTTCCTCGAATGAACGCATCTCAATTCTGACATGCGTCCCCGAAAAATTACAAAGGGAGTTGAAAAAACACGGTGCATTATACAACTATGTGAAAATTAATAATTAAATATGGAAATATACTAAAAGTTTCATAAACATTAGCATACTTGGCATGACGATGATAATGTTGAGAAAATTAATTTCAAAACGAGAAACATCCTTATTTGCATATCAATTGTAGGCGTCTAAGCTTACAGGGTGGATCGGAAAAGTTACCATCTCGAAACGAACTTAATATACAGCTTGTCTTAAACAGTAGGCATTCAAGAAATTTTCCACGACCCATGAGGTGAAGAAACATCGAATAATACTTCACGTCAAATTAAATGATCCAACAAAAAACATCGATGAAAAAACAATTGTTACATAGATAATAAATACTGAACTGTCAACGAATAAATGTCCTGAAAGATAACACCTCCAAAACATTAATGAAATCTTGTTGATCTTTGTCCCATCAAATTCTGAACGATAAAAAAACACCGCCGAACTTCTGTTTAATCGTTGACGAAAAAACAAAGAAGAACAAGATTTATCGACGGAATCTGAACGTGAATTATCGATCAATCAATTAATTGAAAAAACGTGTATCGCCGATTAAGTGTACATCGTCCAAAAGGCTGAAAATAACAATTAAAGTAGCACGTTCTACAAAGGAGAAAGAAATGCAATTAAAACCTTGCAAATTATGAGATTCGATAAATGCATTGTCGCATCTTCAAGCTGTTGTTCCACCAATAAAAGGGTAATTAAAACGATTGGACACCCAGGATTTGAATTTACATCATTGTTGGATTTGTTGATCGAGCTGAGTGTTTCGATATGTATATTTTTTTCGAGGTTTAATCACACCTACTTTTACGCTGTATATGGAATTTGCAAAGTTGCTGAATAATATGACCTCACATATCCCTTCGCAAATTTTTTTATGCTTTTCGCAACAAAATGGGCAGTTATGACTACAGAAGAACATTTATACGGGGCGAGTCTTTGACTTATCTATATACAAAAGATTTTTGAGGTAACAGGGTCGCATTCAGAAGTATCTAATTTTTTGAAATTCGATGATTAAAATTTTTTCAGACGATGAATCAATCGAAAACGCCAAAATTCATTCACTTATTATGGAATCTGATGGTCACTCGGATGGTCATAGTGAAAAAAATAAATGTATGTGGGTAATTTTGGGTTAATAGAAGATTCACCTCATCAGTGAGAACGTATATTCCCAAAATCTTTTCATTCAATATACATAGGTAATTCTTTACGAGATATATTCGAAAATTACACCTTTGTATGAATTTTGAATAGCCTGTATTTTCAACCGAGCAGAATAGGAAAAAATGGTAAAGACAAAAAGAGTTTATTTTGATCTCAAGAATATCCCGTTAGAACATAATATATGTACAGGGTGATTGTTTATATTTTACTCAATAGCTGTCTCAGTTAATATTGGTCGTACAAAAACTATTGAATGCGCAAATTTGAAGTATTTTTTATGGACATTCAGAATTCAGTACTAAGAAATTCATAAATTCATCGAAAACCTGCAAATTTGTTGTGAACTATTGTTATTTAAATAGTACACCCTGTAGTTTATTTTTCTAATCGGTAGAGCTCTTTCTATGCGATGCGATTTTTTAATATCAAAGGAAACGTGGATAAAATAACAACTGATATTTATTTTATTTTCATATTAACTAAAAGTTGAATTGAGTGTTCAAATGATCCTCATATACGTCTACACACAGTCGATATCTATCAATTTATTTTTTAAGGGTTTTCCTCACCATTTATGGAATATATTGAGGTTTTCAATTATTTCTTCCTCTATTCTGAATTAATCTCTTTAATATTTTGCGGAGGGACCATATACACTTTATATTTTGAATATCCCCATAAAAAAGTGTCCGAGGAGGTTAAGTAGGGACAATCAGGAGGCCATAGAATAGAACTTCGATATAAAGAAATCACATATTCTCGAGTGGCCTTACACAGCTGCCTTAGATTAAGACGAAAAAACCCATATTTTCCAAACACTGCCGAAATTAACCTCAATAAAGTATATATATTTGAAATCAGAAGAAAGAGCTCTACCGATTAGAGAAAAAAATACAGGGTGTACCATTTAAAAAACAATAGTTCACAACAAATTTTCAGGTTTTCGATGCCTTTATGAATTCCTTACTACTGAATTCTGAATGCCCATGAGAAATACTTCAATTTCGCCCATTCAAACGTTTTTGTACGACCAATATTAACTGAGATAGCTATTGAGTAAAATATAAACAATCACTCTGTACAAGTCATAGACTCACCCTGTATAATAGGAGAAAAGAAATATTAACACTAATACCGTTGAAGACAAGAATCTAAAAACATTATTGACGAATTATTTCAATGCATTTTTTCATGATAAGAGTAAATATAAGTCATAATCTACTAAAATTGTTGAAAACCTAGAATGTGAATTCTTCAATTCTTTTGAAAAGATATAAGATATTTTTCTAATTATTTTAAACTTCCCATGACTGACCGAATAAGGAAATTGAATGAAATTTATCAAATTCATACCTGAATCATGCATAATAAATAATCAATCCCCTAACATCCTCACCACAACAGAATCTGAACCCTATAATTTGAATCATAAACTCATTTTCATATTTGGATAGATGAACAATCCTATTAGCATATATATATATTGTTTCAAATTATTTAGATATTAAAATTCTAGATAGATATAGACCTATTATAGCTCCTTATTGTTTCAATTTGCAAATCCATTCAGCGCATTCAGAGCTCAAACATACATATTCTGAGAAGAATACACGAATAATACTGTTCACTGCAGAAATAATCGTGCATAACAAAAAAAAGTTGCAACGTTCAATTATGACGAGTAACTAAAAGGTTTCAATGAATTGATTAATGAGAATGATATATAAGTATTATATCCATTACTGCAAATTAAGAGTTAAAGCAGCCAATTTAATCCATTGGGAAAAAAATTGGCGAAACAAATATCGAAAACCCCATAAATTTGAATTAATTGGATTACCGTGGTACCTTCTTAATTAAGGAAATTTAAGATATTATTTACGGTTAGCAGTTTCGAGAATTTCTCACATTCGACAGATATCTCCTTCAACAAACAAACAAATCAAATTAAATCACGTTTTTGCCGAAATCAAACTATTCCCGCGACCATGCACCAGCAATGATTATTCCAACGAATTTTCATGCAACAAGTATGTGAACCCTCAGAACGATATAAAACCTGTTTCGTCTACCCCCCGTACATCGCCCGGGCCCCTAATGAAACAATAACAGCAACCGGAGAAAGAAACGCCGAAAAACCCAGTCCAATTTCCCAGGATAAACACGACGGCAACAAGGTCTGCCCGATTAAAAATAAATACCTTTTCCTCGTGAAAATTCTCCCCCACTGATATAGGGGTGGGAGGGGTGGTGGGCGTCGTCCCCCTGTCCTCCTCCAGCCGCCCCTCCTGCGTCCTTGACCCTTCGATCCTCAGATTCTCCAGGTGGTTCTTGTACTCCCTGAACTTCATGTCGTTCATGTCCTGACCTAGCCTCATCTCGCTGTTGTCCATCCTGATCCTTTCTTGCAGCCTGTCGGTTTGGTAGGGGAGTCTGGAGTCGTTGGGGTGGACGTAGTTGCGATCGTTGCCCAGTTGTTTGTCCATTAAGGTTCTTTCGTTGCCTAGGTTTAGATTCTTGTCTTGTAACGCTCTGTCCATGTGTTGGGTTAAGGATCTTTCGAGGCTCAGTCTTTCCATGCTGAGGCTGTGGTCGATGTTGCGTTGGTCGTGGAGATTCCTCTCGTTTAAGAGCCTCTCGAGGCTCCTTTCTTGTTGCATTCTTTCTTGGAGGTACCTGTCGCCGTTGAGGCTCAAGTTAAGCTCTAGGTTCCTGTCCAGGTTCAACTGGTTGGTCCTGTCGTAATTCCTTAGGTCCTGGTGAAGGTTTAAACGGAGATCCACGTTCCTATCGCCGAGCCTATCGCCTAGGGACCTCAGGGTGTCTATGGACTTCTGCAGGTGCGAGTAATTCGTGTTATTATCTAGTAGCATGGACGCAGGGGGGTGGAAGTCCAAACCCCCGCTCCTGTAGTCTAATCTGCTCTCCATCGTATAAAAATCTTAAAATCTCTAGTGTATAATTGACATAGAAACGTTCAACAACAACAATTTCTTAAAACGCACAATAAGACGGAAAAATTGATTAAAACTCGGCACAGGGGTCCGAAAAATCACATTTACTTATCACAAAAGTTAGTCACAGTCGAGCCTTCGGCACACAGGTTTAAAACAGCGCGCGTGGTGTAAGACTGGTCGAAAAAAAAAGAACGTAAACAAAACGTCGAGTTCGTTGCGGGCGCCAGGCGAGCGGAGCTGTGTGCTTCTCGCTAGGTAGCAAAAACTAGACTACTAAATCGAGATTAGAAAAACTAAGCGCTCATTCTCCGCAGCATCCAGTGTGCTTTGAAAAGCCCGGAGAGGGGAAGGGTGGTTGAATCGTCTCGGCGCGAGTGGTGGGGGTTGAGGAGCATTACGTAACGCGCGGCGATACGAGAAACAACCTCGTGTGGACGCGGAGCGATCTGCGACTGACTAGACGGGACCGCGGCCGTCTAGATCGGAACGACGACGCTTGTGAAACAAACGGGCGTCGGTGGCGGCAGCGTGCACAGGCAGGGCCTGCTGGGACCTTGGGGGTAGGAGGTATTGACGTGACGACTCCTAATTTTTCGGGGGAAATGATAATTAATCATTAACTCTCGTAATTCTTCACGTGAATTTTTTTTTAATTGCAGTTGAAAGACATTTCTCGTCTACTGAACAACTAATTAATGAAAATCTGGAAGGATGTCTCCATTAATTTTCCAGATATATGTATGAAAATTTCGAAATTCATGGACAATATAATTTTTCATAATTTATATTTTTCCGTGATTTGTTTTTCAACTTTTTGAAAAAATTCCTAACCGATTAGGAACTTGATACATTAAATTATTTTTAAAAAATGCAAGGGGACGGAAAATGCACATTCTGTGCAATTAATGAACATTTAGATATTGTCCAGAGCCTTTATTTGAAAATGGTAAAAAGCGAAAAAATTTTATATAAGGATGAAACCCACTGCAAAAGAAGAAGAATTGAACAAAAATGCAAGGAAAACTTAATTACGGGTGATTTGAAGTCAGGCAGGGGAAGGGGTGATTTTTTAAGGGTGAAAATGGTTTATCTCGATTACTGGCGGAACTTTAAGTCTTATGAAAAAAAGTTACCGAGCAAAATTTCAGGTAATGAAAAGATCTACAACTATGTGACATGTTCTTTCGAGCATTTAGGCCGTCGTCGTATATTAGTTCTCGACGTTTCGCCAGTTCGAGTGTCAGAACTCAGGCAGTTCAGTCCAGTGAGAACATCTCCTGAAATATAACTCCTGAAAGAACATGTCACATTGAACGATGGCCGCGAAAGCCTCAACCAATTCATCTACAACTATGTAGGACACTTTTTTCACATCACTCCAGAATTTATGTGAAAAATAAGAATAATCTAGCTCTTGATTTTTTATTTTTATCCTTCACAAAAAATTCGTTTCTCACGAGATTTGGTGAAAACTTCTCCATGTCCGAAACACTCTGTGATTTTTTAGATACAAAATCTTTATTTTTTCAGTTCAACAATTTCAGTTCAACGCAGAATCTCATAATCCAGGTATAGGAATGTGATATATCATTTGAAAGAAAATTAAATTTTCTTTCAGTATTTCTCAAAATATACAGGGCATCCCATTTGAAAAAAATGCACTTTCAAACTTTCAAATCTTTTTTTCAGATAAATTTTGAGGTTACGTAGGAAAGGGTGATATGAAAATTGTAGATCTCTTCACCTTCTTTCTATAGGACTTGTAGTTTTGCCGGAAACAGAGAAAAACTGTTGTTTACCCTTAAACGCTCAAACCCTCCTACACGACCTCAGATCACCCCACCCCGTATTTATTCTTCCTTTCATAATGGTTGCATTCTTTTTCTCTTTCAAGAAATGAGTTTCATCTTACTATAATGTTTTTTGATTTTAAAAATGATCGACCCTGGTCTGATAACAATACGTAGCAATAACATCTTAAACATTGATTATTTAATCATATCTTTTAATTTTTATAGAGATTGTTTTTTCATTCAACCCTATCAACATTCATACTCTCATAGAAGAAATCATTATAATAGCAGTTTTTTATTTGTTTTCATAACTAACAGGTTTCACCGGCGTTGAATTCACACTTAATGTAACCCCACCAAAAAGTCACATGCAGACATAAATCTGAGGAGCATTGGGCCAAGAAATTATTTTAAGAAAGATCCTCATCTTTCAAGAAAGTTAATATGAAAAACTTCAAGAAACAGTGATTAAAGCAATTTCATTCTCGAAATAAAAAATGTTATGTTTATATGAAAAACCTGCATATTTTCTGGGCCACTATGTATAAATTATGATAATCGAATCAGTAATCACCCTTGAATTTTAACCGTGTTCATGTACATCTTCGAATCTTGAGTTATGGGTTGCGCGCTTGACCGCTTGAGTTTTTTCAATATGTTTTGATCTTTTTTGTAACCACCGTCGTTTTTTCATTTTCATCGGTACCTGCTGGGCAACCACGCGACAAACTTCTTCCGTTCGGATTGTGTTAACACTTTTTTACCTCACCCGGTTTTTTTTAATCGGCGGAATGCATTAAATTCGGGCACCTGAAGATTTGATTATCGGGCGAGATCTGATCTAGACCGCATTCGGCGCTATAATTAGCTGAAAAAACTCTTAATGATGAAATATGACGCAGTCTTTCGTTTCAATGCCGAATGTTTGCGAAAATGCTGAGAACAGGAAGCGAAAAATTGTGGAATAACAATGCGGCAACTTATTTTATATTCCAGCAAGGTGTCAATTGAAAAATCTCAGAATGATCAAAAAAAGGCTCGAATGCTAAATGTACGAATTGAAAGCAATTTAAAATTGGTACAATGAAACCTAAACTCAATCAATAAAAATTATAAACACGTATCGAAAAATGATAATGAAAGAACTGAATGAACAAAAACCTAGAACCAACTGATGAAAGAATTATGCCAAGTACTTCAATTTCACTTTTGCTGGTATAATAGATTCTTGTATTGGTACAACATGTTCATCACGTTTTAAAATGTTATTCTTCAAAATCTCCCCTCAATATAATTGTAAAAAATATCCAAGATGCATTTTACAACTTCTCGAGGTAGGATCCAAATTTTATTGAATCCAATCGATGACCAATAGCCGGTACCGTCAAGAAGAGCCGAAACAACCCCAATAGAACATTACAACCCTTCTTTGCAATGAAATTAACCGTTATCTGCCCAACCTGAGGTTCCACTGCTCCAAACTTACGCAACGCAACAAAAAATGGGTGCAATAAAACAAGTGTAACGAAAAGGACGTGGTTTTTGCCGCGCTAACCCATTTTTTGCCCACCCTGTTGTAGAGAACGATCGGTAGCTGCTTTTGAAAGATGGTTTTTATTATTATTGGAGGATGCCGAAAAGTATAAAAGTACCGTTTGGCGAAAGGGTTGAGACTGGCGACGCATCGTTTTCGATTTCTACGGAGAAAGGGTTGATTTTTTCTTCCTAGTCCGTCAGTGGCGTAGAAAAAAATTCAGGACCCTGAGAAGAGGAATGTGTTCAATTATGTATTAAAAATACAATAACTATTCAAAGACACCTTTAATAGATTTTATTCCAAATAAAACACACCCAATATAATTTAAATATGTTCGAGAGACAAGAAATTCTTCAGAATTTCATCATCAACTTCTTCATTTGAAAATCGGATGATAATAATAATTCTCATTATTGTATAAGAGAAATAATTATGAATTATGTTTCTATTCATTCCCTATATCTCTCATGTTGAATGTTATGAGTACCTGTCGTATGGAATTTTGTATACAAATTTATACAAAATTTTCCCCAGGGATGAAAATTATAAAATTTATTGCTTAGGAACCGGACAAGAATAACTTGTGAGACTTAAGAGGTATGTTATTAAATTGTTATTCAATTGAAACGTTGTCACTGCAAAGCTCTATCTTAGAAAATTCTCGAAATGAAAAATTTCGAAAAATTGTTATGACAGAATAATTCATGATTAATTTTTCGAACATTTCCAGTTTTTGTATAATCGAATTCTACATATCTTTTACATTGTAAATCATCAGGGAATTGAGTATACAAGGGATGTAAATAATTTCATTTTTTTCTATTTCCATATTATTTTTTAACTGCAATATATGTTGATATCTTTACTGAACCTCCTTTCTTTGTTTCTCTGTTTGTTTTTTCTTTGTTCCTCTGATTAAAATTTGCTAATCATTTCTCATGATAAAATCACTTTAAATTCGATACAATTAAATAAAAATGATGAATTTGTTTTCGTTCTCGAAAAAAAAATTTTTTAATGTTGTATTATTCCATATTGAAAAATTGGTGCTGCACGCCACTGTACCTTAAAGAACCCTTCACTCACTTTATGGATGAAGCTATCGCCTCAGTCTTTTACAATGCCCCCCAGGACCCCCTTGTGAAAAAACTTCCGTGTTGAAATCGCCTGTCTTGAGGGTAAATATTTCCTAAATATTGGGCAATTCCGTGCCTTCATGGGTCGTTTTATCGATTTACGACCAGCGTTCATGTCCCATCAGTACGTTTCGAAAATATCGGAACGTTCCATCGTCCGATTGCGTCACCGTTATTTTTTTTTGCTTCTGGAATTCGTGGAAAGTGGAGCGGATGATCGTTGTTCATATTTAGAGGAGGGAGTCTAGTCACGACCTTAAGGGATGATGGCACGATCTATGCCCCCCTGGAGGTTCGTTGAGCCCATTTCTGGGGACCTATAATTTCGGATGGTGGTATCACGAATATCACGATATCTGGTAGTTCATCGATTTATTTATTACATCAGGGTTTTCCAATGTCTAGATTATGTTTCATCCCTCTTCAGATCCAAGGTTCAGCCGGTGAAATTTCATGCAAATCTCATTTTTAATGTCATATTTTTTAAATCTCTGTAATTCTTGAAGATAAAGAACCTATCCCTTAAATTTCATAAGTTATTGTTGTTCAGTTCCTTAGCAATAAGTGTAGTTAATTTTATTCCAGAAGAGCATATTTTTTATAAACTAAATTTTCAAAAATGAAAATATAAGAGGTATAGATACTGAAAATATTCTAAAAATTAAACATAAAATCTAATTTTACCACACCCCAATTTAACTTATTCTGAAGATCAAACTTTCATAACATTCCGAAAAATTTCAATTTACTGAATTCTTGAAGATACAGCTGCGCAAAGGAAAATATTTTATTCAATAACAATATACCGATATACCTCTCAAGTTTCATACATTGCTGTTGTTTAGTTCTCTAGAAATAAATGTTGCAATTTTCATCCCCCGGTGATATTATATTTGTATACTAAATTCACTAATAATTTTCCCTGTGGAAGAGATGTACCTACATTTAATAGATATAAAAATTGGAAATGTTTGGAAAAATAATTCGTGAATTCTGATCTTACCACCCCAAGATAACTTATTTTCGAAATCCAATTTACTTACATACCTGATAAATTTTCGAAATTTTATATTTCGAGAATTTGTGAAGGTATAGTTCAACAAAGAAAAAATTTCAGTTGAATAACAATATAGCAACATACCTTTTAAGTTTCATGAGTTATTCTAGCTCGGTTCTCCAGGAATAAATTTCATAATTTTCATCCCTGGGGAATTTTATATTAATTTCTATACTAAATTCCACACGACAGGTATTCATAATTGTCAATGTGAATGATAAAAAGAATTAATGGAAATAGAATTTATAATTATTTCTCCATAAATAATGAGAAAGAATTATTATAACTCGATAAAGAAAAGTGATAAATTTCTGTAAAAGGATTCATTTTCGAAATCACTTCTTACTGGAAACCGAATGTTATTGTTTTTCGAGATACTAACCGAATTCTCTAAAATTCGACGAACCGTTAGGGCAATTACCTGCCGTCAATCATCGAACCAAAAAAAAGTGATGAAAAAGCGTGTTAATTTAGCATTTTTATGTAACTCCTGAAACTTGTGAAATATTGATTGTAGAATATTTATTCGAGTAATTAATTATGCATTCACGCCATAAATCAAAGCGTATGGACAATCAACTTTAAATCATTGACGAACATTATTTATTTATCGTAAAGTGAATATAAATTATAAATTGGTTTTCAATATATTCGAAGTGAATTCTTTTTTACGTCTTTTATTTGTTGGAAAGTATAAATTTGATTTTTGCAAGTTTAAATAAATGAATTACTTTTGAATTAGCAATATTGAAATAAAATTATAAAGGATATTCAATTTGTTGTGGCACAAGTGAACGATTTTCATAAACCCCTAAAGTTATGAATTTTTCTTTCTCGCTCAAATTTCGTCGCAACATATTGATGTTTCATAAATTGTCGTTCCTTATCGCGACATGTAACGAACAAAGGACTTAGTGACCCTAGAATCCAGCTATCTCGACTCACATCCTTCTTTTTCTCAAAGTCTATCGCATGACTTGGAGTGATTACGGACATTTATGCGTTATAAAACCCGGGTTTTCTTTTACCGTTTTTATTTTGGAGCGCTAATTGCGATACTCCGATACCGACTTAATGCAGGCGAGAGAGGTGAAAAAAATGATCTTAGAAATTCGATGTGAGGCACGCCAAACTACTATTAAAAACCTTCCACGGACATCGGCACTGTGCTCCCATTATTCAATTTTGTTTATGGCGTCTTTGTCACTGTTTTTACTTGAGGCAGGGGGAAGTTCAGATTTTCACTGATTGATTCGAGTTTAAAAAAAAAAAATTAAGATTTGAAGAAAATAAGAAAAAACGTTTACAAAGAATAATTAGATCAATAAAATATTAAATTATAGACATAATCTAGATTTTTGTTCAACATAATATGTCTGTAGTTGAATGTACAGGGTGATTGTTTATATTTTACTCAATAGCTATCTCAGTTGATATTCAGTACTAAGGAATTCATAAAGGCATCTAAAACCTGAAAATTTGTTGTGAACTATTGTTTTTTAAATGGTACACCCTGTATTTTATTTTTCTATTCGGTAGAGTTTTCTTCTGATTTCAAATTTATATACTTTATTGAGGTTAATTTCGGCAGTTTTTGAAAAATATAGATAGTTTCTTGTAAATCTAAGGCAGCAGTGGAATGCCACACGATAACGATGCGATTTCTTTATATTAAAGGAAACGTGGATAAAAAACAACTGATATTTATTTTATTTATATATTAACTAAAAGTTGAATTAAGTGTTCAAATGACTCTCATATACGTCTACACACATCTATTAATTTATTTTTTAAAGGTTTTCCTTACCATTTATGGAATATATTGAGGTTTTCAATTATTTATTCCTCTATTCTGAAATGAATCTTTTTAATATTTTGCGGAGGGCCATATACACTTTATATTTGAGTATTCCCATGAAAAAGTGTCTAAAGAGGTTAAGTAGTGACTATCAGTAGGCCATAGAATAGAACTTCGATATAGAGAAATCACAGCATTCTCGAGTGGCCTTAGATTAAGACGAAAAAAACTATATTTTCAAACACTGCCGAAATTAACCTCAATAAAGTATGTATATATATTTGAAATCAGAAGAAAGAGCTCTACCGATTAGAAAAATATAATACAGGATGTACCATTTAAAAAACAATAGTTCACAACAAATTTTCAGGTTTTCGATGCCTTTATGAATTTCTTAGTACAGAATTCTGAATGCTCATGAAAAATACTTCAAATTTGCTCATTCAAACGTTTTCGTACGACCAATATTAACTGAGATAGCTGTTGAGTAAAATATAAAGAATCACCCTGTAAGCATTGAACAAGATTGATTAAGAACTAGTGAGATCATTCTTATTTCAAACTCTGAAAAAGATATCATGGTTATTGAGATAAAGTTGTTAAAGGTTGTTGTTAACAACCCTTTACTCCTATAAATCATTTTTTTCAAGACGCTTTTCGAACTATTCATTCACTGTCAGTTGGAACTAAATACTACTAATATATCATTATCATTATTTTTTTCTGTTTTTCAATTATTATAAATTTTTTAAAGTCTCAAAATTCTCACAAATACTTTTCATTAAAGTTTTCATGACCATGTAAAAATCATATCTTGATCTCTATGGACGTTATAATAGTATATACCCACCGTGTACAAGTCTTTTTTTATTCTGACGATCCTCTAAACAAACTCGACAAGTTATTGTATTCTCATCGACTCTATTTAAGTACGATTATTTTCTAACCGATCTGACTTCTTGTTGATGGATATAACGTTGACTAATTCCGTTACATTCATATCTACCTACATACATACACATACATTAACCTAATAAGAGCTGGACAATATTATATTCTTCTTGAATTTGGTTTCGAAATTATTCCACATGATGCGTTCGAATCGAATGACAATTCAATTAATTTTAATTAATGTTATCATTACTTCGACTTAAACTCAATTCGAAATTGAAAACATATCAAGAGGTATGCTATTTCGAATAAATATTGTCAAGTATCAAGGAGAAAAGAAAATTTACACATTTCGCTTTAACTGTGAACTTCACTTCAAGGATATTTCGAGGTCAACTCGTAACCTTCTGTTTCATTGTGTCAAATTTATTTATCACGTTCACTAATATAAACGTCATTGTGAGGGTGCTGGAAATATAATCCATTTATATTCCTCACAGTTAATTTCTAAGAACTTTGTAAATACGGAAGTCTTAACTCGCACCTTTCAAACAACCGTAAACACTAAAACGGGATTATTTTTTTTTACTATAAACCACGCGACAATAACCTCACAATTAGCAGGTATTCAAACATAAATCCGAACCATCAAAGGACCTGGACGTTATCCACGTTCCTACAATGGGACCTTATGGCACGAGTCGGACGAAAAAACAACTGAAAAACGGTCGCAAAAAATCCGTTGAGATCTCCCCTGTCGAAAATAACGACAAACCCGAAAAATCCCCCAAGTCATGAATAAATGTGTCAAACGGGAAAAAAGTCCCTTTTTTGACCCTTGGTCATTGAAGGTTAGGATGTGAGGGCACTTCCTAGTCATCAGGAAAGAACCGGACCCATCCTAAGCCCTTGTCCCCTACATTTTTTCGGATTCAAATCGAACCTATTCAAAAATCTGACCATACGTGCTCTGGACCTGCCAAGTACTCGCCAGGATAACCAGGTACCACGGCGAGGAATTGTATGGTCCTCCGAGACCGGATAGGGGAAGACGTGTCTAGTTTACTTTGCGGTTGCGTCCCATAGAACCGGACCGGAACCTCTATGGCCTGTAGCGGTAATCTAAACCTGGTACGGAGTCGCGTAGAAAATGATTTGCATCAGCTCGTGAGAAAAAAGCAGGCTGCGGCCCGAGATCGTCGACTGTTTAATATGCACCTAGACGTAGCGGAGATCGTTAGGAATATGCAAAACTCCAAATTCGGCAGATTAGTCTAATCAGTCATAGAGTGACACAGTCATCGGCCGGGCATGGGAACGCACCTATTTCAATAAAAAAACGATTAGGAAGGTTTGCGGGAGCATCGGCGTTTTTTGCGACGTTCTATTTGTCAAATTACGACGGGAATAATGCGACGTGTACAGATTCGTCTTGCGACGGCGAAAATGGAGCATATTCGAACGTCAAGGCGTAATTTGACAGGTACTGGGTGAGGCTCGCGAATCAAAAAGACATTTGGATCCTTGCGACAATGAGCTGAATAACTATTGAGGGATGAATGGCGAAAGAAGGAATAAAGAAGTTGGAAGGGTGATGATTTGTTATTATCAATCATAGTTGCAGGGTATAAACTGTACTGAAATGTGTATCAACATCGTAGTGAAGACATCGACAATGTTCAATGTCGCAGCGGGTGATTCATGACGCAATTATGACGATATGGAATAAATTCTAGGATTAATTAAAAAAAATAAAAATTTTTATAAATATAGTCAGGTTTATAAAGGGGAAAAAACTTGAGTATAAAATTGGGGATCTACCAGATTTTTTCTATATAAATTCAGTTTATGACAGGACACATTCTTTCCATGACACAACTCAGTATTTAATAGCATGCTCCGCTTTAGAGATAGAGGATGTTAAAGTTTGAAAAACCCCTTTTTTATTTATAATTCTACGATAGTTTCTTTCCTTTAGGTGAATTACTCCATCACTTAAATAAAAAGAGTTTCAACTGAATAAAAGATCTACAAATGTCTGAAGGGAGTCACAATATCTGAAAAGCACCTTCGTTCTTTTATTTTTTTAACGGTATCTAATTTCGAAGACTGCTTTGTAATAGTGGAATTGTAACTTTTATCGAAAATTTCATCAGATTAAAAGACTTTGTATCTTCAACAAAGTATGCTGACGACACAACAGAATTCCAACATGAATGCGAATTCAGATTATATATCCTAGTGACTTTTGTATTTTATTTTGGCAGTTGGTGTGACTTTAACCTAAATTGATAGATTGCGGAATTTGAGTCGACGTGTGTTGAAAATTGATAGGATCAGAAGTCAGAATTGACAACCACAAAACGAAAAATATTACTGAAAACAATGCGATAATGAGTTCATTACAGCACTACTTTAAGTACTGTAATAAACTCATTACGATACTGATAAAAAGATTCTTATTAAAGCAGAAGAATGCATTAATTGAACAGAAAGTGTTCAAAACTATCAATAAAAGGTTCTTGAACAATAAACAGCATATGAATGAAATAAAACACAAGCTATACTATTTAAATCTACAAAGACAGAAGGTCTGATAACAACAAAATCGCGAAAACCAACTCCATTTACAAAGTTCTTGGGAATTTATGCGTACGATACACTGAAATAGGAAAAACATCATTCTAAGCCAAGGACAGCTGGACTCTCCTATCTGGAATATTATTATAGCGATGAACATACCGAAATGTCTGAATTTCTTCTTTGAAAAGGATCCACCAACAAAAATATTATATAAGAACGCAAATAAAAATAATCCATTCATACAAAAACATCTACAGGGAAAGGACCGCAATACATATGTACCAAGTATTCCGATATGAAAGTGAATGGAACTAAACACTTGATAGATACTTATAGGAACACTTATAGATAGATAAGCATCTTCTAAAAGATGCCGACAAAGAGTGAAATAGTGTAAGAACAACGTACAGAGTGATTGTTTATAATTGACTCAATAGCTATCTCAGTTAATATTGGTCGTACACAAAAGTTCAAATGGACAAATTTGCACTATTTTTCATTGGCATTCAGAATTCAGTACTAAGAATTGCATAAAGGCATTGTTAACCTAAAAATTCTATGTGAACTTTTGTTTTTCAAATGGAACACCCTGTATTTTATTTTCCTAATCGGTAGCGCACTTTCTTTTGATTTCAAATATTTATACTTTGTTGATGTTATCTCTGGCAGTTTTCTATAAATATAGATATTTTCTTCTAAATCTAAGGCAGCTGTGGAATGTTACACGAGAACGATGCGACTTTTTTATATCAAAGGAACCGTGGATAATAAAGGACCTCATTTTTATATTATTAATTTATCAACTGAAAGTTAAATCAGGTGTTCAAATTACCCCCATTAACTTCTCGACAGAGTCGATATCTTTTTTTTTCAGTTTTCGAGTATTTTCCTTACCATTTATGGAATATTTTGAGGTTGTCGATTTCTTCCTCTATTCTGAATTCAATGTCTTCGATAAAATACAGGGTGTGCCTTTTGAAAGACAACACTTCACATAGAATTTTTAGGTTAGCGATGCCTCTATCCATTTCTTAGTACTGAATTCGGAATGCCCATACAAAATACTACAAATTTGCCCATTTAAACGTTTTCGTCCGACCAATAATAACTGAGATAGCTAGTGAGTAAAAGATAAACAATCGCCCTGTACATTTACAACTTACCACCTTTTGAAAGCATAATAAACCTACAATTGAAAGACTTTGACAATGAGTATGGTTCTAAATCAATTAACATCTCCTTAACCTTTCCTTTGCAAGATTTAAAATTTTCGATTACCCTGGAATTATTTGGTACATTATATATCCTTAAACAATTATAAGAAAGATGTTTCTCACTTAAGCTCAAACTGTGCTTTGGATAATGAAAGTCCAGAATTTTTTTCCTGAATAATGAGTTGTTGTGTGCATCCTTGCTTTTGAAAAAAGAATGTATAGTATAGGATGTTGCTAAACATAGAATTTTTTAAAGGGGCTAAAACTTGAAAGGAGATAGATAACGTCTGAATATCTGCTCAGTTTTTGTTTGTTTTGTCACATTGCAACTTTTATCTGAAACAAATCTAAATTATCTTCTCATCGAGACTTCCTATAAGGAAATTCCAACCGCGGTGCAAACGAAACGGGCGTCAATGTCATAACCATCGATCGAACAGATCGAGTCGACTCTCGAAATGTCATTCAACCAAAGCGAACCATTCCCAAGGTCGAGACCGCCTGTCTATCCACGCAAATATACACATTCGATCAGATCGAGATTCCTGTAATTGCCAAGGTTAATCAAGGTGTGGTGGAATTATAAAATAATAATCGGCTAGTGTCGACGCTAGCGCTTGTCGAAGTTTAAAACCTCGGCACCTTTGCATGTGACGTTTCTGTGAGCCCTTCGAGGTACAGGGGGAACGCGATGGGGTGGCATGAAGGGGAGGAAGGGAACAGGTCAGAGTTCATCTCCGGGGCCGGTTGACGGTGGAAAATCGTAGACAAACGTGCGAATCTATGGGGAACCTCTGCAGAATTAAGACTGGCCAAGACTGGTTTCCATTTATCAAAAGCACCCTATCTGTCCACAGAGAGATGAAGAAAAAGCATTCGACAAGAAGCAGCAACAAGGATTTATCTATAAAATAAAAAAACTTGAATTCTCATCAAAAATAAGATTCATAAGTAGTCCTATTTCAAGAATAGAAAGTCCCAACTGAACATTGATGACATAAGATCAACGCAAGATATATAAAAGCAGGCATGCCCCAAGGATATATCCTAGGTCCGCTACTATTCGAGATAAACATCAGATTTACCAGAAACGAGGAGCAAAAGAGCTTAGTTTGCAGCGATACGGCCACATACGACTAGTGTCGTGAAAAAAAAGCCATGTGTAACCGTGCTCTTACCCAACTTATAACGTACGCCTCACCTTTTTGGCATAACGTAGAAAGCTAAAGTACTAGAATAGATCACAGTACTTTAAACGGAGTAACAAGATGATTCATCAGCAATAAAAAGATCAGAGAAGAGAATGAAATAACATAGCAACGACCAAATGAAAATATCTGTAAGAAAGACTGGCAAAAAACATTTATACTGTAAATACTACTAACCAGTTCAACTAGAAACTAAAACTGTAAATGGGAGAAATAATACTTTGGAAACAAGCAGGAATAATGAAATTGAAAGCGTAAGCGTATGAATAATTTGTTTCTCTATTTCAGATTCGTAATGGGTTCATTATAGTACTAAAAGTAGTGCTGTAATGAACTCTTTAAATGAGAGCTTCTGTTTTATTTCTAAACAAGCTTTTTCTGGCAGCCAAAGCTTTGGCAACGTTTGCCATTCTAAACAACCTTGTGATTGTTTGAATATTAAAATGCATTCTGAAGTTTGATGTCATTCGAAATGCGCCTTTTTTAATATCAAGATAGGGCAGTTATTCAAGAACTTTGTTGTGATATTTGTATTAAAGGTGATATTATTTTGTTCGTGAAATTAAAAAATCACCTTTAACACCCGCATCATGTATAACTTACGCCCGAACTATTCCAAAGAAAGCAAAACATCAAAAATTCCTTGCTTTTATCTATCACGATAGCCTCCTCCCCTGAATCGCTAAAAAATCATATCGGATGTCTGAATCTCGAAAGCACAAAGCCCGAAAAATATTGGGTTACCTAACCGCAACCGTGGCGCGATCCTTACAAAGAAAACCAACATCCACGAGTTAGACACGCGAAAATATTTAGCATAGGACACCTCTACAAAACCGGAGCAACAAAGCCATTATATCCGAAAAATATATAGATCAAATCGATGCCAAACACCACGAGGAAATGTCAACGACGTACTGTACGCGCCCGGTTTCAACCCTTCAGATCGGCGCGGATATCTAAGGGTGGTAAGGAATGTTTATGGGACGCATTGTATCGGGAATAATCAAAGGGTATTCGGGAATTATCTGGCAACCCCACGTTGACAGAATTATTAGTATCGGGTTTCGCTGGGTCGATTGAAAGTGGGACATGCTTCTGATAGATCCCGATCTGATTTTGCATTGTGAGTTGTTGTCGGGATTCTTTGATCACTTGCAAGGTGTTTTTGTGCAAGTGCAGCGTAAAAGGAGTTGAGCAATTTCGTCTTTTGTGGCATTTTAATCTCATTTTTTGATGTCAAATTGCTCAAATTTGTCGTTTATACATTTGAAGTTCATTTGTAGATGCGCTATGTACTCTTGACCTATGGAAATACTTCAAAATTAAGAGAACCCGCTTTTAGGATGAAAGGCACAACCTCATGATCAATCACATTAATCTGTTCAAATATAAGAAGGAGCAAAGTGAACGATTTGGAGCATAGCATCTGTATATTGTTAATGGAAGAGTCTTCTATTCTGTCCGAATCAACATCAATGTCACAATATCAAGAATAAACTGACTTAAATTGCAAAAAAATATATATTCAATGGACTTTTCTAATGAAAATTCCTATTAATATGATTTCAAGTTGCAGGAAATAAAATTAATTTTAGCCTGTGCAGCGTATACAGGGTGGTTAAGAAAAATCGAGTAAAATAACGAAATTTAATTCCCAGAGAATTCAAGCATTTTAAGACTATCAATACAAGGAATGGCCTCCACGGGCATCAATAACAGCTTGACATCCTCTTTGCATACTACACACGAGGTTGTCGAACATTTCTTGAGGAATTTGGTTCCATAAACGGGGCAGAAGCTCTCTCAGATCATTCAAGGATTCTGGGGTAGGTTGATGAATATCTAATCTTCTTTTGAGCATATCTCATGCATGTTCTATGCAATTCAAATCTGGTGAGTGCGGAGGTATTGTTTAATGTGGAATACCAAGCTCCTCGCGCGCATTCTCAACTATGGCTGCACGGTGCGGTCTAGCGTTATCGTCTAGAAATTGAAAAGTTTCTGCAATAGCAGCGTGAAAATTTGGCAAAGTATTGTGAATGACATGCTCCCTATAGTGTAAGGTGGTCCTATTCCCAGGACAAATGTGTAGATCTGTGCGCCCGTTGAAACATATACCGGCATCGAGAATCTGAAAAGGACACTACGCCATTGATTGTTCAAATTGATATGTTGCCTTGCCCATTCCAGTCTTTGACGCTTATGGTCACGTGTTAATGGAATTCCCCTTAATGGACGTCTAGAACCTAGATTCACCTCTCTCAAACGTCGTCTGATGGTTTTGATGGAAACTTGGACCCCATCTGCACTTTGAAGAGTATTCCGTAGCATTCTACACGTAGATGTAGGCTTTCTTCTCGCCGAAACGGTGATGAAACGATCCTGAGCAGGTGTTGTTTTTAGTCATCCACCAAGCCTTGCTCTTTCCAACATTGAACCTGTCTCCCTGAACCTATTCCAAAGTCGAGATATCACACTTTGGCTGACTTGAAGCCTTTCCGCTACGACAACCTATGTTGGGCCATCCTGTAGCATTCCGATAGCCATATTAGCCTCAGCGTTTGTTAATTTACGTCTTGGCATTTTCAGCAAACTCGTTTCAAAGAGAAGCCGTTAATAAACTGACTCCATTTCAAAATAAGAACATTCATGAAGCATATGCAAAGAACCAAACTTCAGAAAAGTTGTTTTTGAGTTTTGAATGATTTTACAGCGATTTTCTCGAAGACTACATACTTTTTAAAACGATTGAATACGATATCCCTAACTCTTGTGCAGCAATATATTAACAAAAATAAAGTAGTATCCTCATAACGTCGCAAGTACGATACAGGCAGTATGTTCGGGATGACAGGATAGGATAGGATTTATGAACGTTCGACCAATAAGAGAGTTGTCTATGCAATTTGGGTTGTTTAACATGCTCCTTCTTATATTAGAAAAGACTATATTTCGTTTTTTTTATGTAAAAGCGAGTTTTCGAACGTATGAGTGTTGGAATTGCCCTCTGCAACGAGTATTAGACGATACTTTCTCTAATTCAGTCATGTTTTGTGAAATACTGTCGAAATTCAAAGAGAAATTCAGATTATACATCCTAGTGACTTCAGTATTGTATCTTGGCAGTAGGTCTGACTTACGAAATTTTACAGATTACGGAATTTGAATTGATTTGATGTAAAACTACTACTTTCAGTACTGTAATGAACTCACTTTTAATGGTAGTAGTACAAAATTCTTTTAATTATTAAAAAGCAAGGCGAGAAAGAAACTTCTGAGACAGTCACAAAATTTCTTAACTGCATTCACTTTTGTGTAAAAGTTTGGTCAGTTTTGCTTTTTTTTACGGAACCGCAGAATGAATCCAAACAGATTGCGAACTAGAACGTCGGATTCCTCAATAGCAGGTGTTAACCACCAATCAAAAAACTCGCAATCTCCTCAGTCAAGGCCGCAAAAAATTTTCGCACAACATATGCTCAAAACGAGAAGTAACCAAGCCGAAAAATCGCCAAACCGTGTGCAGATATCCCCGCGAATTAATCGAGTAGTCGTGTTGATAAATATTAAAACGCCGAGGAACCCACGGCCCGGGCCGAAATTTGAATAAGCTGGAACTTTGGACCTTTAATTATTATTTATTAGTTCTCGGTCGCGGCCGGCCTTGATGTCAATCATCTCGCAATTTAGGCGTCTCAACGCGGAAAACGGGTTTCGCGGAGCGTCCGCGTGTCCGCCCGCCCTAATGATTGTTATTATGCTCGCGAGAGGGGAACGCGGCTTAAGATCTCGACGAGATACCGGCCCGAATGTAAATGTGTAGGCGACGCCGCTGGCGGGCTGTCAAAAATCGCGAAATTAACAGAGCAGGTGATTCTGTGAAGGTCGCGTCAACTTGGTAAAGTCGAAAATAAGGGGCCTTTCACACTATGTGGGATTTAGGGCCTTTGGAGTTAACACCTTGTCGTGGCCTTCTTCGTCTGTTCAAGAATACTCCTGTTTGTTTGCCTCTCATTCTGTTTCTTCTATTGTTGTTATCAGTAGGTTGTCCTTCCCTCTTTTCTTTGCTTGTTCTGTTGGTCTTTTGCTATATGGTCTGTCAGGTGCCATTCTGTCGACATAACTATCCCAGTCTCATTTTCTTGTTTCTACTCATTTGTTGATGTCCTATATATTACATTGCTACACATTTTTTGTGTGTCTGTTTATAAGTGTTATACCCTTTATTATTCTCATAGTCCTCATTTCTACGTTACTCATTATATGTCGTGGTGACTCTTCACTCGCTCTTCAACATCAGTTACTGTTGGTAGCTCCTCTACTATATTGCTCCACAAGAGTTAGGGTATCGTATTCAATCGTTTTGTAATCTTCGAGAAAATCGCTGTAAAATCATTTAAAACTCAATATCATAACATCTTCATCATATCATAACAACTTGAATCGATCCAATAAATATCAGTTTGAGATATTTCGTCAATCTGGTCACCTTTTTTCTGAAGTTTGGTTTTTTGCATATGCTTCATGAATGTTCTCATTTTGAAATAGAGGCAGTTTATCAACTGCTTCGATTTGAAACGAGTTTTCTGAAAATGCTAAGACGTAAATTAATAAACGCTGAGGCTAATAGGACTATCGGAATGCTATAGGATGGTCTAACTCAGGTTGTTGTAGCGGAAAGGCTCCAAGTCAGCCAAAGTGTGATATCTCGACTTTGGAATAGGTTCAAGGAGATAGGTTCCGTGTTGGAAAGACCAAGGCTTGCTCAGGATCGTTTCATCACAGTTTCGGCGAGAAGAAAGCCTACATCTACGTGTAGAATGATACGGAAAACTCTTCAAAATGCAGATGGGGTCCAAGTTTCCATCGAAATTATCAGATGACGTTTGAGAGAGGTGAATCTAGGTTCTAGACGTCCATTAAAAGGAGTTCCATTAACACGTGAGCATAAGCGTCAAAGACTGGAATGGGCAAGGCAACATATCATATTGTGAACGTAGTCTTGTGTTCTTTTATTTTTCAATTGACCAAAGATGTTTCACCAAGTGTTGAGCGAGGAATCAATTTCGCAACATATCAATTGGAACGATCAATGGCGTAGTGTCCTTTTCACGGATGAATCCAGATATGGACGATTCTCAGATTCTCGAAGAATAAGGGTATGGACAATCCCACGCATACCCCGTAATCGTCGCTATGTCCAAGAAGTCCATCCATTTCGAGGGGTTAGTGTTATAGTATGAGCCGGGATATGTTTCAACGGGCGCACAGATCTACATATTTGTCCTTGGAATATGACCTGCCAAATTTTCACGCTGCTATAGATGAAACTCCAATTTTCACGATGAAAAGATCTGTGAGCCTATAATTTGTATATGGTATTAATTTCGACGATTACTATCTTTAATTTATCTGTGTTTCAAGAACGTTCTCGGTATGGCTACTATATATAGGCAAAGAATCTTTTGTTCATTTGTTTTTCTTAAATATCAGGAGTGATTATTCGTCACATCGAATGATCCCTAAGATTAAATGCATACTTCAGAGAAAAAATGAGCAGAATACTCAATACAAAGTAACACGAGTAAATCGTATAACGCAACTTCAATGTCATATGATAAGATACAATGAAAATGTTTATTGTTACTTTCGAAAATTAACCGATATGGACGCCTTCCACAATTTGCTTAATTGAAGTGTTGAAATGTCGATTAATGTGAAAAAATTTTTGATTTGAGATTCAATCTAGGAATAATTCGAAATAATCCGAGGAATTCTTCTATAACACTGTTTTCTCCTTCATCATTGAAGAAGTTGATTCCGATTGAAGTTGCATTTGAAAAGAAAAATTTCGATGTTTGTCAAACCCTTAAAGCAATGAAAAAAACGCTGCAAGGTGTTCCAACCCTTAAGAATGTATATGTGGGAAATGTTTCCACCTTACATTCTCGGTAGCCTGATGTTAGATAATAGTTTATTGTCCAAATGAATCTTCCCCAACAGATGATATCTCTTTCAACCCTTTTGGTATTCAAATTCAAAGAATTCCGTGGCAACCATCAAGATCGCTCAAGAATAATTTTTTTAAACTTCACCATTCGGTTGTTTGTCTCAACAGTTCCCATTTATACCATGTCAAGAAAGGTTGAAGGTTGTAATTACGATAATGAAGAGAAAAGGTATAAAATCATCACCCGACAAGATTATTTGAATATTTATGGAAATATCGAAAAAATCTTACAGGTGCAAATAAGACTTTGACCTTGGACAGTTCAGTTATGACGACAAAAGTTATTATAATGTCTTCAAAAATTAAAAAAAGGGAAAAAGGCAGGTAGCAAGATTAAATAAATTAGTGGGATTTTTTGAGGATGTAATTTAACCGAACGAATACTTAAGATATCAAAACAACAATTATGCCAATTTTGACCAAAGAAATTAAAACTTTCACATGCTCATGGTGTAGTTTTTGTAAAATATATTTTTTATGTTTTCAATTATACAGTAGAGACGTTAATGAATCTTCCACCATCTACAATATGAATGAGGCAATATTCTGAAACCAGATGTGTGGATAAAGCATTGTATGCCACTCGCATGTTATGTTTCCTAAGTACTAAGTCCTGACGTCCTCGTGGTATAAATCTTCTTGCGTGACTTATTTCCAACATAACTCACTAGTACCCTAAATAACTATTTTCTCCTTCTACGAAAGGGCTCATCCGAATGTCTTAAAATTTCAGACGAAAGAAAATAATGAAAAAATAAAATGTAACAAAAAAATTTGAAAAATGTAAAAATGTACATTGTAACCCTCCGATTGAATGAAAGCCATGGTGCACGAGGATCTAACAATGACGTAATCCTTCTTTATGCCCGCCGAGTTCATGTTAAAGCAGTCTGCCGGACGCGCCGTGAGTAGTTCAAGATGTCGTAATTCGATTAATGTATGCCAATGGATGTTAGACCGAAAGAATCGAGGATGTAGAGGACGCAGGAGATTGCGGTCCAGGTGGCTCTCGAAGGAGGAGAACGAAATCGACGCGGTACCATCGTCGAGTCACCGGCGGAACCAGAAGGTTTTATCTGGGAAATTTGTTATTTTCGTCAAGAAAATGTGTACATCGATAGAAATTGAGTTGATTAGGGTTCTGGTTCAATCAGCTGCTTAAAAAGCGTTATAACAATTTGTCCTTTGAACTGTTCATAACAAAACACTATAATAATAATAAGTTTTGAGAAACGATTAATCAAAGGCAATTTTTTTAGTGGACAAAAAATTAAAATAAAAAAGATTCGTCAACAGTTTGATGGTGAATTTTTTCATTCTTTAAATCAGCTGGAACCACAAAGTACTAAGCTATATTCTTTCAATCTCTCCGGTTGTAAATGCAACATAACAAACAGCTAATCATCTTATTGGCTTTCTCGATTTGGTTGAAGTTTGATACTACACTATCAATTCTACTATGAAGTTGAAACCTTTTCCATAACGAAGGAAAATTAACAAAAACCTGTCATAAGGTGGGTTTTGAAAAACTTTAATTGTGCGATAAAAAAAGGTATCAACAGGTCAATTTGACTGTGCTTGATCGGACAATCAAAGTTCTGTGATACCCATCTTTGGTCTACGATGATCTTTGGTCTTAATATGAGGATCAGAAATTTTTCCATACGCCTCTCATCTAATTCTTTTTGATTTTTCTACTTGTTTTCAGGGAATTACTTCTTTTTTTCCTTAGTTGGTCTTCTTTCCAGTTTCAGTGTGTATATTGAGCTACATAGGCTCCTTTGTCAGTTTTCTCGACAGAAATTTTGAGTATCCTATTATTATATGATTTTTGTTATGTTGTTTCACTTTTTGAACCATTTTATCTGTTCAAGTACTAATTTCTCTATTGCTTCAATTTTCAAAACCACTTGTCGGTGGGACCTAGAATGAAAGAGCGTTGAAATCTGTATTTAAACGATACATTAAGCTCAATTTGAATAAACTGCTTCACATGAGTTAGGGATATTGACTTAAATTGCAAAAAAATATAATTTATATGAGATTTTGTGATGAAAATTCATATAAATATGATTTCGAGTTGCAAGAAATAAGATTAATTTTAGCCTGTAGGTTTGCAGCGTGTACAGGGTGGTTAAGTAAAATAATGAAATTTTATTCCTGGAGAATTCAATCATTTTGAGACTATCAATACCAGCTTGACATCTTCTTTACATACTACACAAGAGGTTGTTCAACCTTTCTTGAGGAATTTGGTTCCATAAACGGGGCAGAAGCTCTCTTAGAGTTCTCTCTGGAGTTCTAGGACATAGCTGCAATTACGGGATATGCGTGGGATTGTCCATACCCTTATTCTTCGAGAATCTGGAAATCGTCCATATCTGGATTCATCAGTGAAAAAGACACTACGCCATTGATCGTTCCAATTGATGTTGCCTTACCCATTCCATTCTTTGACGCTTATGGTCACGTGTAAATGGACCTCCTCTTAATGGACGTCTAGAACCTAGATTCACCTCTCTCAAACGTCGTCTGATGGTTTCGATGGAAACTTGGACCCCATCTGAATTTTGAAGAGTATTCCGTAGCATTCTACACGTAGATGTAGGCTTGCTTCTCGCCGAAACGGTGATGAAACGATCCTAAGTAGGTGTTGTTTTTCGTCGCCCATCAAGCCTTGGTCTTTCCAACACGGAGCCCGTCTCCCTGAACCTATTTCAAAGTCGGGATATCACTCTTTGGCTGACTTGGAGCCTTTTCTTTACAAAAACCTGAGTTAGGCCACCCTGTAGCATTCCGATAGCCCTATTGGCATTTTCTCGAAGATTACATACTTTTCAAAACGATTGAATAAGATGTCCATAACTCTTGTAAAGCAATATATTTGTTAAACTGTTAACTTGGATGTAGCCTAGATCAATTACATCCACCACTTCGCTTCAATCATTTCTTTCTGAAGATATTCGTGGATATTCCATCTTGAATTGACGTTCATTGTCATGTATGTTGTACACTATAGTATCTCTTTCTTTACATTCCTAAAATGGGCTAGGATTGCAGCATCGTCCACATTAATGGACCACCCTTGCGTTTTCGTCATTTGGAACATCTAACTTAAACAAAGCACAAGACAAATGAGTTGTCAACGTCTGTCAACACTTGTCCACATTCCTTAAGTCTCCGCCAATGACCACGTCGTCATCGGCTAATGACAACCGGCTACCAGCTGAGGAAGAGGGCGCAGAAAGATCCACATCACAATTATACCAATTTTTCCACAAGACCTGCATGTCTTCGGACCCATCAGAGGCAATCGAGGAAGGCCATGCGAGGTCACTTTCAAAGTTAATGGGCTTCCGTAATTACAAACCAGGGACTGAAACTGAAGAAAGGAGATTCCTCGCTGGCTGTTCAAATAACGATTCGGCCTGTTCGGCCAGACGCTCTTGGACCCAGTGTTGAATCCGGAAGATTGAAGGAAGGATTGTGAATGAGTTAAATCCATTTTCGAAACTTGGTTACGTCCCAACAACACGTTCAGTAGGGCTACACATATTCAGGAAAATCAGTTCGAGAATCAGTGAAAATCAATAAATAAAAAGGAATTTTGAGAAAAAACCGACTTCAAAAAAGAAAATTAAATAGTTATTTTCGTACAACTGCCATTGAATGTTAAAATTTATTGCTTACGTGGAAGCGTGTTAAAAATATTTTTAACGTTAGTGTTAAAAATATTTTTATCACTCCATTTTCTTATGATGAAATCAGATGAGAAAAATTCAGCAATGGTAAATTTTTATTATCAATATTTAAGAATCATTTCTTATGAACATTATTATTAATCGTAAAATTAGAACAATTACTAACATTATTGCCCTGTGACGTTAGGGTGCTTCGCAACACATTATTAGAATCCTCAGTACCATCAGTACTTGTAGAAACCGGAAGTACAATATTGGATGATGATGATCCAAAATCTGTTGAGGTTGGGAGAATTTTTTCAGCAATGACATTTATATATGCAATGGAATGATCAACATAGCCAATGGCTACCGTCGTAGACTTTCATCCCATATATTTTTTTATATCCGTGATATTTGCTCCTGATTCTGCTAGTAATGAAGAGGAGGATCTTCGAAAACAGTGTCCTGTATATTGCTTTGGTTCTGGCAGTTTGAGGAATTCGGCAACAATAGATGGAATTTTCCAAAATGTATTAATACTAGCTGGATTGGCAGTGCATTTATTATTCATGTATTTCAGGAAAAAAGACGATGTTTGATGACAGAAGGGCGCAGTGCAAAGTACTTATGAAACTAGTTTCCATACTTCCTAATAATACTGAAAGGACGACTTACTTTCGTTTTTGTATTTGGAAATTGTAAATGATTTATTTGTGATTTCGATGTCTTCCACTGATGAATTACACAATTCTTCACGCCGACAGGCTCCAAATAATCCGAAAATAGTTGCAACCTTAACCATCAAGTATTTCTCATCTGGTGCCTCCTTTATAAGCTTTTCAGCTTGTTCACGAGTGAGAATTTTCGATTTTTTGGGACGATATACTTCACTTTTTCGTTTCAAATATGCTATTACCTCAAAATATTTACTAACATCCACACCATTTTTTACAAGGGCGCTTGACTTAATCATTGAAAATTTGCTCCACAAAGTTGATGAACTCTATATTTTTTATTTTTCTTCTAAGTATGTCAGGAAAACAGTTTCACTGAAGTTCCCTTCTACATTTTTCAATTTACACCAGGCCAGAAAATTGTTATATGCAATATCGTACTGCTGAACAGATTTTTTTAAGTAGGAGTTCCAGATTTGCTCTTCTTGCAGACTCTTCAATATCCAGAGGAACAACCAAATAGTCACTTTTATTAATAATTGGACTCTCGACAAACATATTAAGCAGTTAAAAACCCAAGACGAAAATTGGACAGGAACGAAATTCAAATGACGTCTTTTCTTATTTGTTAGTTATCATAACGTTGACATCGTTTGCCATTCACATCAACCTTTTGATTATTTAAATATTAAAATGCATCTTGAAGTTCATTGTCACTGCAAATTCGCCCATTTCTTTATCAAAATAAGGCAGTTGTACAAAAAACATTGTATGGTATTCGTGTTAAAAGTGATTTTATTTAGTTCGTGAAAACTTTTTCACTCACAAAATAAACATCACTTCTAACATTCACATCATAAAAAATTATTAAAATTACGTCTAAACCAATGAAAAACGTCTGTCATTCAGAACCAGAAGTTTATTTATGACAAAAGCAAACGAAGGAAGACTTATCGATGAAAAGTTATCACTTCACCATGAAGCCTCATCAGTCGTGAGACTAAAAAAAAAGTCTCGAGTCAATCGACTTGCTTCCCGACGTCGCAGAAAGTGAAAACGGACCGTGACCTACCCGAACTGACCGTGAAAGGTGCCTCTGCGACAAGAAGAGAGGCAAAGGGGACACATATTTACATAATATTTCCAGAGATCGAAAGTGGTCCAATAAAACATAAAGATACGCATCTTGCGTGCGCCCACCTTTTCTGTCTTCGCTTCGCTTTCATCTTCTTGGCTCTGCGGCAGACAGAACGTCTTCTTCGCAGGCTGAAATATTGGGTCCTCGCCCCGACGGGGCGTTGCCACATCGTGCGATTTTTTATCGAGAACTGCCAATTTTCTTAATACAGTACTAATCGTTTATCAGGCTACCTCCAATTTGACCAAAATTAACGACAAATGGAGTACTGCATCTTGGGGGGAATTTACTAGGTCCTCGCCCTAGTGAAGCGTTGCCACGTGTTGCGCTTTTTACTGGGAACTACCACCTTTCATTATATCCCACTAACCTGAGTTGTTAGTGGTTGGGCGAATTTTTTTTCCTCAGAAAAAAATTCATTGAATAAATTTGAAGTTGATTGCTCTAAGCTGCCCATGGTACTCGTTGAGCGAAATTCTGGGCGACAGAATTTTCCCGTTTTCTGCAGAAACACAACGTTTTAAAAAACAGCTTTCCGACTTATTCGGTAAAAACAATGCTTCGGAAAAAATAGTTCACGAAATGAAAACCTTGTTCCCTTAATTTTTTCAAAATTTCAATCAATCAGTCGAAGAAAACCGCTGAACCGATCGATCTACCGATTCAGGGGGGGACTTTGGAAAATATTAGGCTATTAAATTTCGTTATTACCTAAGCTTTTCCCCAATATTGACGAAGATACAGTCCATAAACCAAAAATTGGCAAAATCGCATTTTTTGCTTTTTTTTCCACGTTAACGTTAGAGGCGAAAAACATTTTTTTTTAATAAACTATGACACATTTTTGTAGAAAATTTCCTGCAGAAAAAAACCGATTGTCAGCTCGCTAGGCGCTCAGTAGTTCTCCAAGACAAATGGTCATATCCGAGGGTGGTAAAAAGCAAATTAGAGCTTAATAAACAGGCTATCCGACTTTTGAATCAGTCTAGCCCGAAAAAATTTTTCGATGCGCGTAGAGAAAAAATAAAAATTTTGAAAATTCTTTCTTCCTGATTTATCCGAAGATTGCATGGCTACCGGTACTTCGAGAAATTGCTAATCTATAAATTAAGAAACTAGAGTTTTGCAGCTTCAAAAGTAAATTTTTTATTTCCCATACGATCATTTTTCACTGAGATACAGCTTGTTGAAAATCACCAAAAAGTTTTCAAAATTTTTCTGTTCCTTTGCGCGAAATGTATTATGGTAGGAAATAATTTCTGCTTCACAAGGAGAATGACAGAATATACAGTAGCCACAATTGTGAAACTTTTATGCAGAAGGGGGATTCTCTGACGAAGTCTAAAGAGGGACAGGACAGACTATATATTAACCTAATTAAACTTTCCACCTGCTGTGAAAATTTTTCGTTTCTTAAATTTTGAAGTTTGTAGTTTTGAAATTCCAGTTTCAAATTTGTTTTTTCCTTCTCCATAGTGTCAATTTTTCAGTTCAATATTCGATTCATATCGAATTTTAACATTTTTCACAGCGAATAAAAAAAAGAATATTTTAAGGAAGAAAAATATCTTCTGCTATATCGAACTGTTTCAGACAAAAATTGGGACCACCAACATTGAAAATTGTAATGCACAAGTTCATTGGGTTATTGAGTTTACAGCTGTAGTACTTTTCGGAAAATTGTCTCCCTGTTCTTAAAAACAAGCGAACAATCAACCTTGTCTGTGATTCAAAATATAGCTAGTATACAAAACTGCACTAAAACAGAGGTAACCAAAGATGGTCACCACCCCTTGGTTTGGCTGAAGGACCATTTAAATTCAGGTGTTAAATCATGCCAGTCAGTTGTTTCTATTCCAACACTCTTCAGAGAACCAGAAGCTATCCTACTGTCAAGCTGTCCTTCAAGAACCTCTCATCGCATGTCTGAAAATATCAAAGAAAAACTTCGAGGAACCTCATGATAACCGTCACATCACCCCATATAGATCTTCAGAGTCCAATTCTGCAATCTATTCCAGCCATTCTTCAGTCTCATCGCTCAGATCCGGCGCGAAGGACCATGAGGTTTCCCTTATTATGGCGAACCTCTCGTTAACCTCGGTCAACCCTAAAATACCCTCCTTTATCGTTGTTTCGCGTGGAGTTATCCGACGTGTGGCAACCTTGTGTCAAAGCACCCTCGTTGCGTTCCGAAATGCCGCTCAAGGTCATCGAACGACCGCCAGAGGCCTATTTTCCGTCTTTCTCGCACGGTTTTCCCAGCCGCCTCCACGTAGCGTCTAGTCGGTGCGTTCAAGAGCCCCCCACCACCCCTCTCGCCGAACAGACGTCTGCGTCCCGACGTCCCGAACGCGGACGCTACCGAAAGCACACCCCACCCCCGCTGGGGGGTCCATTTAAGAGGACGTATATCACCAGTACCCAAAAACGGCATTTATCGGCAAATAATGTGACGTTGCGGACAATGACGATGACAACCGGGACAATTTCGACATGATGGATGTGCGGAGGGAGTAAGGACAATGGGGGTGGACGTTTGTTTGTTGCGAAGTCACAAAAGGCGTGAAATTGGTGAGAATGGCGAAGAGTGCCTTTGGCAAACAGAAGCTCCAAGTGTCCACTTTGAAGACTTTATCGCTTTGTCGAGTTGACTGTGAGAACGGCTTTAGCACCAGTTCGATCATTCGTTCTTTGAATCACAAAAGAGTGGGAAAAAGAAACAATAAAAAATACACAACCGATACATATTTGAAGACTTTTCATCTATCTGAAAAACGAACAAAAAGCTCTTTGAACTGATCAAATCGGGGCCTTTTCTCGAAATGATAAACGGCCCCCTTAAAGGATTTTGTGAAAAATCACATGTTACAACTTGCTAGCCGTTTTGATTGCATTCGAAGGAGTAAGACAGTGCCAGGAATCTTTTTTAAAACTCTTGATATTTTCAAGTTCGAAATCTATGAAGGTTTTTTTTTTGTTCTGATAAATTTGGGCCTTTTTTCGAAATAGTCAATCCATATTTTTCAATGCAAAAATCACCGGAGGATATTAAAGGAAATATCTCATTAATTTCGATGAAAATTCATAGAGTTAGAGAATAGTATATTCTAAAACAAGTTGCAGAATGAGGTCCTATTCCAACACGAATGCAAAATTCGAAAACGAACGACGAAGGAGCGAGTTTCCGAAAGCATGAGTGTTGGAATCGCCTTCTGCAATGAGTATTAGACGGTATTTTCTCTATTTCAGTTATGTTTTGTGAAATACTCTCGAAATTCAAATAAAAATTCAGATTAGTGACTTTTGTTTTGTATCTTGGCAGTTGATGTGACTTACGAAATTTGACAGATTACGGAATTTCAATTGATTCGATTCGAAAATTGAAAGGATCGGAGGTCAGTTCTGACAACAACAAAACGAAAAATATAACTGAAAACGATGCTGTAATGAGTTTCATTACAGCACTCCTTTCAGTACTGTAATGTACTCATTACGATACTGAAATAGAGAAAATAATGAATGATACACCTACAGACGGCAGAAGGCCTATTCTCACACTCGTTCATTCAAAAACTCGCCACGTCGTAGGTCATTTTTGAATTTTGTATTCGTATAAGAATATCAATGCCTTCTTAACGTGAATCTCTTGTCACAAGAAGATAACAAACGTATGCCAGGGGAGAAGAAAATATTTCATCAAATTACTCATGCGTACACTCCTGCAAAGATCAACATCTACAGATATAATTTTATTGGAGATTGAAGCTACCCTGCTATGTTATATTTAATCTTCTAGTTTTGTAACTAAAATGAAAAATTTGAAATTATTTGTCTTTTTTCCGATGTCTAGTTTCATACTTCGTCCTAACCTTCTAATTGAATTCTTTTACCTTTGGCAAATTATTTAACCTAGTTTTATTACATGACTGAATCAGATCAATTTAACCAAATGTGTATAAGACTTCACCAGTGCATTTACTTCATCTTCTGGAACGGAGATCGGAACAATTGTAGTGAATAAAATTCGTTCAGAAACATCATACCAACGAACATTTCGAAAATGTTCTCGACAAAACATACATGTTACATACTCACAAAATATGTACGAGTGAGATTTTTCTGTCTGCAATTACATTTATTGATACAATCCTAATGGAAAATGTACCGGCTTCTTAATATCGTGTCGTATCTCTGAAAACACGACGAACATAGCTTTTAATTCTCCAGTTTCTATATGTAATTGTTTTTAAAAGGATACAATTATGATAACGAACACAACAATTTACCCATGTTAATTTAGTAGGATGAAATGTTAATTCGGGAAGTCTGACGATCGGTCACAAGAGTTGAAATTGAGAAATTCTTTTCTCAATTTATTTCATGTTCAATGTAAATTCAATTTTTTTTGTAGCTCATTTTTCATACCAAAAACCTCATTTCATTCCACTCAATTCATTTTCTTGTTAATTCATTTTGTTTACATATAAACCTAGAAACTAAGAACACTGTGAGCAGAATTTGATGAACTTCTTTTTTCAAAAAATTTCTAAATTGATAAATGAATTCGAAACAAGATGAATTAAAAAAAAAAGAAGAATCTTCCAGCTAATAAATATCGTAGCAAAGCCTGGACATTCATTTCTTGATAATGTATAAAACCACAGTATGGTTGATGCAACTCATAAAAAAATTAACGATTCTTTTATACCTCATATTGTTAACCCTTCAAACATCCACGCACCCAACAATACGCCCTCTGCGCCCTATCAACCCCGTCGATAATAATCATAAATTCGAACCCAAGCTGACCTACATCCATAAAACAATTTTTTTCCGGCGGCATAGCAGAAAAAAACAACAACATATGTTCATTAAGGCCCGGTCCCACCTTTAAACGTTCCCTTTCAATTCCGACTTCCTATCTAGCGCCCATCTAATCAAATATTTGTGCATAGAAAAAATCAGAGCTGCCACCTGATGCACAAAAAATTCTCACCCTTGAAAGTAGACCGACCACTTTTACTTTTTATAGGACGTTCACAATGATCGACATGTGTTCATGTGGAAGAGAGAGAGAAGTGCTTCGGTCTAGGAAGTTTTTCTTCGGGATTCTTGACCGTGTGTGTTTACCCCAAGCTCTTTGTGTCTGGGCATGGAAGCCACCGACACATGGGTGCTTGATATGAGTGGACCAGATAAGTGGTCTCGGGCCTCTTTGAATCACCCCAGAAGGTATCGAGAAACAACAGGGTTACTTGAGGCGAAGAACCTTTTTTAATAGGCAATATTCGATTATCAATAATGAACTAACTAGGTTAGGGGCCATTTTTCAGAAAACATGGTCTTCGCGAAAATGAAAATCATTTCTCAAGAATATTTTTCCTGAAAAAATTGACGGAACATTCCTTCTAAAAATGAACGAGAGAATGTCATAATTTGATCATTGCATGAGGAACGAAACTTCTGAAGATTTTTACGAATTTGTCTGATGTAGACTCCGAAACGTTACAATGTTTAGAGTTTAAAGAATCACTTTCTGTTTCATTTTGTTTTTAGAAAGCCCCTGACAAGTTAGTGCCAGAGTTATATAAAAATGAATTGCTGTGCGTTAGGTACGCTAAAATTTGAAAACGGCTGGACCAGTTTGGCTAATTTTGGTCTTGAAATATTCGTGGAATTCCAGGGAAGGTTTAAAAGGTGAAAAAATATGAAAATGCAAGGTATTTAATATGGTTTGTCCTTAGAAATTGAGGTGATCGATTATCATTGATTTTCGATGATCATTAGATGTGTGACAATTAAACATCGAAGTTTTAAAATTGATTCTGCATTATTTCTAACATCGTTACATCTATTTTTCGATTTCAATAATTTCTTCAAGTGAGGACGACGCAAAGTTTGCACAAAACATAAATGATATCAATTATATAATACATGAATAATTAATTAATATTTCGATAAACATCGTGTATCATGTTCGGTTATCTATGTCAATATCGGCTTCGGTGATCATTTGTGAAAGTGACATTTGAAGCGTCTAAATGCAAAACCAGACATTTGATGTATGAGCCGTTCCGAGCAAAACGAGAAAAACAAGCCAAACTCGTAGTTTTGAATTGAAAAACTCCCAGTTTCGACCATTTGAATTACGATTAGAGGCTTTCAAAAGTCTACTTATGAACCTGGGGGTATAAGAATTATATTGCCAGCAACTTTCTCTATTGTGATCCTTCCCTAACTCATTTATTCGGAAAATGTCAAATGTCTGGTTTTTGTTATTTAGACGCTTCATTTCAAGTTACGCCCCTTTTTGCAGTTGATCTTCTCTGATAAATACAACTCACCTCAAAGTGTGCGAGAACTTTTTTGTCAACTTGCTTAATTTCAATTTGCGATTCCGATAATAAGAAGACCTGACATAAGAAACCGCGTCACGGGAGGGCCCATGTATTGAGGGGGTTGACTGATTATTTGATTATAGGAACATTATTTCAGTTATTTAGGTATAGGACGGATATATCCGAAAAGTTAGGGAAGTACAATTAGATCTGGCAATCAGGATCTAGGTTTCTTCAAAATGTTTCGTGGTTGAAGATAACATTGGACTAATAATAATAACAATAATTTTAATATCCGATTTGGGCAGACAAAGTTGCGCAGGCCAGCTAGTTATTCATAAAGAGTGATGGAGAAGGGCCCTTTTCCGAAAATTACAAGTTAAGCTGGGCCTTTTTTCAGTACCCACTGAAACGAAATGATATGATAGAGCTATGTTCCTGTATTTTAATTAGTTGTATTCATGTTGGAAAAAAGCCCCGATGAAGCTCGGCCCTTTTGCGAAAAATACAAGTAAATCCGCGCCATTTTTCATTCCGCACAGGAGCATAATGATATGATAAAGCTACATTCCTGGATCTTCATTAGTTTTATTCACGTCAGAAAAAGGACTTAATGAATGTGGGCCTTTTTCCGAAATTCACAGGGATCATCCGGGCCTTTTTTCATTACCTAATAGAAGCGTAATGATATGAAATAGCTATGTTTCAGAATCTTTATCAGCTGTATTTATTTCGGAAAAAGGCCCCCATGAAGGTGGGCCCTTCTGCGAAAACTCCAAGCTATGTTCATGAATCTTCACTAGTTCTGTTCATGTCGTAAAGAGGTCCCGATTAAAGCGGGCCATTTTCCGAAATGAATCACACCCAAGGGGCCTTTTGTATTTCTTACAGAAAATCTTTTTTGAGCCTTTATCTTTGAAAATAGAGGATGTTGTGTGTCACTCGAGAAAGGCGTCTAATTTATATAATTATCTTCAAGTAAAGTAAAAGATAGTTGTGTAATGAACAACCATCCCAGCACCTCGATCAATCATCTTAGCGTCCTCTTCTAAATTCCCGACAGAACTGAGAGATAAAATATAATGTTTTCATCAAGAAGGCCCTAACGTCTGGTGCTCTCTGCTCAGATCCTTCGCAAGTCGGACTTTCTCCTAATGATCCCACAAAAATATTAGCAGTCCCTACTGTCGAGATTGATCGCTAGCATTCTAATGGTGTTTAATTAGAAGTCGTTTGTCTGACTGTTCATCTGGTCGATTGCAGGCCCCCTCTAGGACCGTGTGAACCTGCTCCAGATCTCGCTCGTTGGGTCATATGCTCTTCGGATTTGTGTTGTTCGATTTAGGACAGGGGCGGTTCAGGGGAGATTCAGATCAACAGGTGGATTACGTTTCAGACGCGTCTTTAATGAAGGAAAACATATTGTGGAGGAAGAACAATTTGAATGTACCATATGAAGAATTGGTTTTTCATTGTTTATACAGTATGGTGGAAATCAACTCAACCCCCTAAATTTTGAATACGAGAATTTGGCTAAGTGATGCCTCATTTGAAAGGAAGAATAGTGTTCTTTTTCAAATCTTCCCTATTCGTTCCGGAAATATTCAGATTTAAATTTTGATCAAACCTACCTTATTTACCTTTATTGTTGATGGAAGGGACTCCCAACATTTTGGGGTTTGGTGTATAAAAGTTATTTTATTTCATGAGAACTACAGAATGAATCAGAGGAAAATTAATTGATTCATAAAGCATACTCAACGAAATTACCGCTACTATAAAATATTTAAATTTGAGTATCGCGAAGATGAAGTAAGATTAAACAGAAATATGACTATTACTAGCTGGCCCGCGCAACTGTGTCTGCCCAAATCGGCTATTAAAATTATTGTTATTATTATTAGTCCAATGTTATCTTCAAACTTGAGAAATTTTGAAGGAGCCTAGATCCTGATTGTCGCACAGCTAACCAGATCCTATTGTATTTCCCTTAATTTTCGAATATATATACGTCCTATACCTAAATAACTGAAATTATAATCAGTTAACCCCCTCAATGCATGAGATCTCCCGTGAAGCGTTTTCTTATGTCAGGTCTTCTTTTTCTCGGCATCGCAAATTGAAATTAATCAAGTTGACAAAAAAGATCATTTTGAGGTGAGTTGTATGCGTCACGAAAGATCAACTGCAAAAAAAGGACGTTACTTGAAATGAAGCGTCTAAATGCAAAACCAGACATTTGACATTTTCCGAGAAAATGAGTTAAGGAAGGATTACAATAGAGAAAGTTGCAGGCAATCTGATTCTTATACCCTCAGGTTCATAAGTAGACGTTTGAAAGCCTCTATTCGTAATTCAAATGGTCACAGCTGGGAGTTTTTCAATTCAAAATTATGAGTTTGGCAGGTTTTTTTCGTTTTGCTCGGAACGGCTCATACATCAAATGTCTGGTTTTGCATTTAGACGCTTCAAATGTCACTTTCACAAATGATCACCGAAGCCGATATTGACATAGATAACCGAACATGATACCCGATGTTTATCGAAATATTAATTAGTTATTTATGTATTATTAATTGATAACATTGGTATTTTATAACTTTGCGTCGTCCTCACTTGAAAATATTATTGAAATCGAGAAATAGTTTTGACGATGCTATAAATAATGTAAAATAAATTTTAAAACTTCGATGTTTAATTGTCAAACATCGATGATCATCGAAAATCAATGATAAACGATCACCTCCATTTCTAAGGAAAAACCATATTGAATACCTTGCATTTTCATATTTACTCACCTTTTAAACCTTCCCCGGAATTCCATGAATAAGTCAAGACCAAATTAAGCCAAATTGGTCCAGCCGTTTTCAAGTTTTAGTGTAACTAACGCACAGCAATTCATTTCTATATATACAGATTACTGAATTCAAGATAAAAAGGCCTTTTGAATGAGAGTTATTCATTCCCTGTTTCCTGTTCGATATTTAAGGGTTGCGGTTGTAAGACAAAGGGCCCAAGCAATAGGGTAAAAACTCTGAAAGTTAAACTAATTCACAATCCATGTTCAAAATCAACAATGTACGAAGTGGAGAAATATACCTTTATCTACCTAGGTTCAAGCTGCGATGGCGATGTATTTACGAGCTGCCATCAAAACTATTGTAGAAAGAATCCTAGCTTTTTACACTGATCACAACGGGAAATTGCAAAATGGAAACTGTGGTTGAGGTTATTACAGAGAAATTGTATTTGGTGTAGATACACATGAGGTGTTTTACGAGAGCTTTATTTTATCCCTTCATTCGAAGTGTGGGGTTGATTCTCAACGAGAATTTTCGATTTTTTTTTAACATTCATAACAACAGTAATCCCTTCATATCAATTTTCAGACCACTAGCATCAAAATTGGCGGAAGTCTCATACAAACTCATACATCCCCTGGTTCTAAGGGTTGGGGGTGAGAGTCTCAAGTTTGAGAATTTTTCCGTTATTTTTGTACTCATACCAGGTCACATATCAAATTTCAACTTCATAGGACATCGGGAAGTACCCTATCAGTTTTTATGATCATCAGTGAGTGAGTGACGAAATCGGGGGTTTTTAGATATCTATTAAATCTAAAGTGTACGAGCTATGCATTGAATCTTTGCACGTTTGATGAGTTCACTACTGGCATTATATCCTCAGAATTTTTTTCAACTGCTATATTCCAAACTTAAGGTATGAGGGTTAAAAAATTCTGGAGTACGCCCCTGTCTACCGCGACTAGACCATCAGACAGGCGTATGTACCACCCCGACCAAGCTTCCACCCCCTAGATGAGCGATCGCCGCGTAAGAAAGTGAAATTATTTACATATTTACCTCCAGGTAAATACAGGTGTGGTGAGTAGATGATCTTTTTTACCCTACATTTTCTTCCAACGAGAGTGATTTTTTATGGGCGCTTTTTATCGAGCACCCACTATACGACGCTTTCACTGATTTATTGAAGTGCACATGTTCGATTACGGGGTGTTTTATCGCATGAGTGGTGTGAGTGAAAGGGTTAAGGAAGAACAAAAAATTGGGTCGACATAGGATGTTGTGATTATTGTTTTCGATCATCAGCTGTTGGAAGACGCCAAATGGTATTCAAATTAACCGATATTTTTTGTTTGGGGTTCATGGAGGTAGATAGGTGAACATAGGGTTGATAATGGGGTGTGCGTGGGATCTTAAACATACCTTGATGCTTCCTCCCAGAAATATGAAAAAACTGAGGCAAAAAAATAGGGACACCAAAAATCGTTGAAAATTGAACGATGGCCGCGAAAGCCTCAACCAATTCACCAAAAATCGTAATTGAATTTCGAATCATCCACCTAATTTTGTAGATAATGAAAAAATTTCTGCAACTTTTATAAGAAAGAAAATCAATCAAAAGATTTAACAATTCGGAATTCTGTTTTGACTTACCTTCTCCTGACGAATAAGTGCTAGAATTTTTGCAAGAAACTTTTGATTATTGAAAAAACGTTTGATTGATTTTGTTTTAGAGTAAAAACTCTTGAAATTTTCAGAAAGTGTAGAATATACAAGGTCTGAAAGGGTCATGACTTTTTGAGAACAAATTAAAAATAAGATTTTATAGATATCTAAAAACCCCCGATTTCGTCACTCACTCACTGATTATCATAAAAACTATTGGGGTACTTCCCGATGTCCTATGAAGTTGAAATTTGGTACGTGAGGTAGTATCAGTACACAAACAACGAAAAAATTCTTGAACTTGAAACTTTCACCCCCCAACCCTTAGAACCAGGGGATGTATAAGTTTGTATGAGACTCCCGTCAAATTTGATGCTAGTGATCTGAAAATTGATAAGAATGGAGGACTGGTTGTTATAAATGTTAAAAAAATATTCAAGAATTCTCGTTGGAAATCACCCCCACAGTTTGAGTAAGTGGATAAAATAAAGCGCTCGTAAAACGCCTCATGTGTATTTACACCAAATACAATTTCTCTGTAATATTCTCAACCACAGTTTCCATTATGCAATTTACCGTTGTGATCATTGTATAAAGATAGGATTCTTTATACAATGATTGTGATGGCAGCTCGCAAATATATTGCGATCACAGGTTTAACCTAGGTAGGTAAAGGTATATTTCTCCACTTCGTACATTGTTGATTTTGAACATGGATTGTGAATTTGTTTCATTAAAAAAAAGAACAAAATGAAAAGATTTTGTCATAAGCAACGTACAAAGAGAACTGAAATCCAACCAAAAACATTTTTATGTAAAATATTGCCAAGAAGAGGTCGTATTTCTCACATTGTCAAAAAGTTATCAGATCTCATGTAGAGCCAAGCTGCTAACTCTACACTCTTCAACTTCATAAGTCCTTATTTCACAAACTCTATGCCTTGGTCAAAATAAGTGACTTGGCCGTTTCGTAACTATAAGAACTATTTTATAACAGAAAAGTTATGAGCAGCGAATGAATTTTTCACCTTATACTCTCACGTGGCGAAAGAGAATCGACCAAGTCACTTATTTCGACCAAGGCATAGAGTTTGTGAAATAATGACTTGTGAAGTTGAAGAGTGTAGAGTTAGCAGCTTGGTTCTACATGAGATCTGATAATTTTTTGACAATGTGAGAAAATTAATTATTATGTTCGAATTATCTCACAAATGAAAATATGGAAAGCATGACATTCACTTCTTATTCCCTACTAAACAAAACCAAATCAAAATCACTCCTAAATTAATTTCTATTTGTATATAGAGGGGTAAAAATTATCCTTACTTTTTCCTTTATTCAATACCAACTCTTCCGACTTGAAATTAAAAAGTTTCAGGATATTCTACATATAGAAGGTACTACTGTTAACTAGGCTTTCGTACTCTGCTTTTTGATGAAAACATATCGACATACTCATAGAATTGTCGAATTATTGAGTTCTTATTGCACTGAATAACAGGGCAATTTGATGAAGTTGATTTCATTTAAGTTAAGATTAGTAAGAATATAAAATTTTGCTTTGTGTAACATTTATTCTGTTTCATTGTGCCTGTTTTCATCTGATTTTATTTAAATTATACACCCTCATATGGTTTCCTCTTGATCTATGGTATCTTGCTTTTCACTTATTGTGTCTTTTGTATTCAGCTTTTATTTGCTACCTAGATCGCACCAATAGTTCATTACAACAGTGTATTAATGTTCACATTGTGAACGCTGTTTTTGGGCTAAGAGCCTGTGTGTCTTCTTTCCAACTGAAAGAACAAATCTGTATATATAAAAATGAATTGCTGTACGTTGGGTACGCTAAAACTTGAAAACGGCTGGACCAATTTGGCTAATTTTGGTCTTCACTTATTCGTGGAATTCCAAGGAAGGTTTAAAAGGTGAAAAAATATGAAAATGCAAGGTATTTGATATGGTTTTTCCTAAGAAATGGAGGTGATCGATTATCATTGATTTTCGATGATCATTGATGTGTGACAATTAAACATCGAAGTTTTAAAATTGATTTCGCATTATTTCTAACATCGTTGCATCTATTTTTCGATTTCAATGATTTCTTCAAGTGAGGACGTCGCAAAGTTTGCACAAAATACCAATGTTATCAATTAATAATACATAAATTATTAATTAATATTTCGATAAACATCCAGTATCATGTTCGGTTATCTATATCTAAATGCAAAACCAGACATTTGATGTATGGGCCGTTCCGAGCAAAACGAGACAAACCTGCTAAAATCATAGTTTTGAATTGAAAAACTCCCAGTTTTGACCATTTGAATTACTAATAGAGGCTTTCAAAAATCTACCTATGAACCTGAGTGTATAAGAATCGATTGACAGCAACTTTTTCTATTGTAATCCTTCTTCAAATTAATTTTTCGGAAAATGTCAAATGTCTGGTTCTGCATTTAGAAGCTTCATTTCAAGTTACGTCCTCTTTTTGCAGTTGATCTTTTGTGATGGATATACCTCACCTCAAAGTGTGCGAGACCTTTTTTGTCAACTTGGTTAATTTCAATTTGAGATGCCGAGAATAAAAAGACCTGACATAAGAAACCACGTCACTAGAGGGTCCATGCATTGAGGGGGTTGACTGATTATTTGATTATAGCAACATAATTTCAGTTATTCAGATATAGGACGTATATATACGAAAAGATAGGGAAATACAAATGGATCTGGTAGGCTGTGTGGCAATCAGGATTTAGGCTTCTTCAAAATTTTTCGTGTTTGAAGATAACATTGGACTAATATAAATAGTTTCAGTCAATTGGACTAATAGTAATAACAATAATTTTAATAGCCGATTTCGGCAGACGAAGTTGCTCAGGCCATCTAGTAAGAATATAAATTTATGCTTTGTATAGCATTTGTTCTGTTCTCATCTGATTTTATTTTAATTATACACCCTCATATGGTTGCCCCCTGATCTGTGGTATCTTGCTTTTCACTTATTGTGTCTTTTGTATTTAGCTTTTATTAGATACCTAGATCGCACCTATTGTTCATCACAATGTTCACATTGAGAACCTGTTTGTTTCCCTTCCAACTAAATGAATTAATATATGAATAAATAAATGAAAAACTAACAAGAAAACGACAGTAACTTGTCTCTCGCAGAATTTTCTAATAACACTAAGAAGACGTCGCAATACCTGGAACACCACCTTTCCCACAGACCGACCGCACCAACAAGGCACCGGCACACGCTAATGATCTCCTTTTGTCAACCCCGTCATTATGATGCAAAAACCCATCGATATCGCATCGCGGCGTATCGGATCCCGTCACCCCTATCGATAGGGGTTGGCGCGGTAATAGATTTGTCAGCATTACGAGGCGATTAGCCATTGACGCCCGGTAAATATTTTGAATTGTAAATATTGAAGGTATTGATGAATAATTTATGCCGATGCATCGTGAGATACGTGATTACGGAGTGTCGGGACACAAAGGATGGAGTGACAATGCACGGTCGGATGCACTTGTGGTGGATAACTAGATGGGAAGCGTAATATAAGGGAAGAGGGTAGCTAGAGTCTTCGAGCTTCAGATTTGGCTAATGTGGTTTACGTTGGTGAAAATCTGTTGTGGTTTAGCTGAGAGTATTATTGAATCTGTTTGATTTATAATTCGAAAAGGATTCCTCGAGAAATAAACTGCTCCACATAACTTAAATTGCAAAAAAATATAGTTTAAATGAGATTTTCGGTTATTATAAACTTTATAGGCCCCGTCACCGATTTTAAAAATATTTTGCACAGTGAATCTATAGGACTTCCTGAGTCTACAGTCTCAACTACAGCTCTGGGGAGGCAGTAATTTTCGAGAAAAAAAATAAATGAAACTCATAAATATACTACATTTACCTCGGATGCGGCTCTGATATCGTCTTATATAGTTTAGTTTAACAAGGTTAGGTTATGTTAAGTTCATTTTCTCTACCAAAATTTGAAAAAAAAATTTGTAAAAATTTCAGGTTAGGTTAGGTTAGGTTAGGCTCATTTTGCCTACCTCAAGATCACAAAAAAAAATACGAAAAAAACACATCTGGGTAAGGTACTTTATAATTACCAGATCGAGTACTAGATTGGTTCTTTCTGATGAAAATTAATATGATTTCAAGTTGCAGGAAATAAAATTAGTTTTAGCCTGTAGGTCTGCAGCGTTAAGGTTAACAAAAAATAAGAGAAATTTTATTCCCAGAGAATTCGAGCATTTTAAGAATATCAATACAATGTATGGCCTCCACGGGCATCAATACCAGCTTGACATCTTCTTTGCATACTACACACGAGGTTGTTGAACATTTCTTGAGGAATTTGGTTCCATAAACGGGGCAGAAGCTCTCTCATATCATTTGAGAATTCTGCGGTAGGTGGATGATTATCTCATCTTCTTTGGAGCCCATATCTGGATTCATCAGTGAAAAGGACACTACGCCATTGATAGTTAAAATTGATATGCTGCCATGCACATTCCAGTCTTCAACGCTCATGGTCACGTGTTAATGGAACTACTCTTAAATGGACGTCTAGAACCTAGATTCACCTCTCTCAAACGTCGTCTGATGGTTTGGGTGGAAACATGGACCCCCATCTGCATTTTGAAGAGTATTCCGTAGCATTCTACACGTAAATGTAGGCTTTCTTCTCGACGAAACGGTGATGAAACGATCCTGAGCAAGTGTTGTTTTATGTCGCCCACCAAGGCTTGGTCTTTCCAACAAGGAACCTGTCCCCCTGAACCTATTCTAAAGTCGAGATATCACACTTTGGCTGACTTGGAGCCTTTCCGCTACAATAACCTGAGTTAGGCCACCCTGCAGCATTCCGATAGCCCTATTAGCCTCAGCGTTTGTTAATTCACGTCTCGGAATTTTCAGAAAACTCGTTTCAAATCGAAGCCGTTGATAAACTGACTCCAACAACCTAGGTTGCGCCATCCTGTAGCATTCCGATAGCCATATTAGCCTCAGCGTTTGTTAAACTCGTTTCAAAGAGAAGCCGTTAATAAACTGACTCCATTTCAAAATAAGAACATTCATGAAGCATATGCAAAAAACCAAACTTCAGAAAAAAGGCGACCAGATTGACGAAATGTGTCATACTGCTTTTTATTGGATCGATTCAAGTTGTTATCGAGTTTTAAACAATATTCGAATCAATTTTTAGTTCTAAGTTTGTATGTTATTTTTTATATTGTATTTCGCAATGTTCAATAACAATTAATTCTTGACTTGTCCAACACAATGTAAATTGTCTTACTGGATCAATAAAGGTTATTATTGTTATTATTATTATTGGATCAATTCAAGTGTTTATTGAGTTTTATATGATTTTACAGCGATTTTCTCGAAGATTACTTACTTTTCAAAACGATTGAATACGATATCCGTAACTCTTGTGGAGCAGTATAAATGCCCTGAAGGAGTTTGCTAAATGTTTGACCAACTTAAGCTTTGTGAGAATAGATAATAATGTGGATATAAACTATTTGTTTTGTTTTGCCAATCTTAACATTTTATATGTGACGGATTTCTCTTTTTTAGTCTTTTTTCATTGGGATGTATTCATATAATTAAAGTTATTGAAATTAATTGTGTTATTTACTGAAATTATAACTGCATAGTTCTTTGTTTTTGTACATTTCCTGTAATTGGGTTCTGTCCTATAGAAATAAATCCTTATTATTCTTAACAATAAAAAGGAGTTTACATGGAGAATATCTGAAGGGATTTAATAAATTATCATTATTATTTCCGTAAGAAGAATATCGAGAACAGTTCTGCCAACCACACGACAAAAATATTTCAACAATTTCACGAAGCGGATGTACAAAATGATCAATTTTTGGCGTGAATAAATTGATCAACAATACCCAGCATCCACTCAACGAATTGACACATCAATTTCATTATCATATTTCTCGCGGTGTCTGTGCGATGGGTATTAATGGCCCTCCAGTTATGTTTGTCATTAAATTGTTGTCGTCCCATGCGGGGGGGCAGGGGGGTTGTGGTTGTCTTTGAACCTATAACATTGTCGGTGCGACTACAAAAGCTTTCTAAATTGCCCGCTAACTGTTTTACGTAATACAGCTCCGCTATTACACGGTGTTTACTTCTTGAATTGCGATGAAAGTCTACTTCTGACACCTGGGAAATTACGAATGTTTATGCACGCTCGCCAATCGTAGAAGGCCGGTAGAATCTTGAGCTAAGAAGCGCTTCAAGAAAATCCGGCCAATTTTTAAATCGAATTCAATCCGTTCAAATGCTTCAGTCGCATAAATAACAATTATATAAAATACTTATTATTTTCAAAAATATCCTTCACAATGATCACAATTCATTGAAGAATTTCACTCCCAGGATAAAAATGTTAATAGTATATTCTAAAACAAGTTGCAGAATGAGCCCCTATTCCAACACGAATTAGAAATTGCATGCGAAAGCATGAGTGTTGGAATTGCCTTCTGCAACGAGTATTAGACGATATTTTCTCTATATCAGTCAATTTTCGTGAAATACTCTCGAAATTCAATTAAAAATTTAGATGAGCGACTTTTGTATTGTATCTTGGCAGTTGGTGTGACTTACAAAATTTTACAGATTACGGAATTTGAATTGATTTGATTTGAAAATTGATAGCATCGGAGGTCAGTACTGACAAGCACAAAAAGAAAAATATAACTGAAGACAATGCTGTAATGAGTTCATTGCAGCACTACTTTCGGTAGTGTAATGAACTCATTACGATACTGAAATAGAGAAAAGTTATTTATGTCTCAAGGCTTAGTGTTGAGAAACTGATAATACCATCAACTGCATTCCTCTATTTTTTTTTGTTTTGGAGCTGACGACAATTCCAACGCTCATGAGTTCGAAAACTCGCTCCTTCGTCGCTCTTTTTCGAATTTCGCATTCGTATTGGAATAGCAGCCCATTCTGCAACTCGTTTTAGAATATACTATTTACTTTTCTGAATTGAACTGAGAAATTTTATTGAGTAAGTATCTCATTTCACTTCTAAATGTAGGGTTATTAAGTATTCATTATTTTTAATCCTGAGTTTAATAAAATTTCTATTGAATATCTATTGAAATAAAGATGTTTGAATATAATGTCTCAAGTTACAAGGACCTTCTTTACTATCAATATTTCAATGAAGTTTTAAATCATCGCCACATGAGCTATAGTGCATGGGTATCAAGTAAGTCATCATCAAATAAATTCTTAAAAAATACGACCAAGAGGGAACCTTGTGGGACTCCTGACCCAACATCTCCTGCACCGATAATTGACCACATACTGCCTTCCAAGATGAACCAGAACAGGACCTGTGTTAAATTCCCGATTCATCCAGATCGAAGGACCATCATCGCCTACTCACGAGCGCCACAAAAGGAGCAGACAGAACGGCGTTCGCTCTACATTCTTACGATTCAAACAACACCAGGTCGACATGGGGCGCAATGATTTATCGAACAGTGGCCATTGTGACCCGATCAGGTGGCAAAACACCAAGGACAATGGGGAAGGATTGGGGTTAAGACCCCATAAACTCATCGATAGGCATACTCCCGGTTATCGGTGTTCGGAAGCGTTAATTCGCCGTCGATTGTTGCTGCCCGAGAACCTGGCTTCGGGCGTCGCTTTGTGATTTAAATCGCGACGGTTCCGTCGAGTTTTTGGGACTAATAGAGCGTGGAGAATTGCGACGATAGATTTGGGACGACGGATGAATGGGATCTGCCTTGTTGCTTCTGTTTTGTATCAGGTATCCGAGGTCCTTCCTTGGTTCGAGTTGGTAACCAGTATTCTAATGCCTCAAATCTCAATATATATAACTAAGTAGGCCATTCTGTTGGTTACACCATTTATAACTCAAGATTGGATGAACTGTTTGTTATGAAAGATTTTTTGTTGAAAAATTTGATGAAATGGAAAAACGAAAGGAAATAATTTTCTTTCTTGCGAATAACGCCAGTAGGAGTCACTAAGGTTATTAGCGTTTTCGTGGAAGTATTATATTTGATATTGATTCAGTGGACTACATTTTCTAAAAATATTGACGCGAGAGCAATAACAACAAGTTTGGCCCAGCGGTAGGAGGGCCTTCGGATAGTAACTTTCCGTCCAGAGTCGAATCGAGGAGATTTCACAGAATCGTTCAGTTTTAACTGAATATAAAGGACCCAAATCTGGTGTTTCCCGAAATTCCTTTGTCAGAATCTTGCAAGATTCCGACCCAAATCTCTAAAACTCTGGTGCTTCCTGGAATTACCTTGCCGCAATCTCGAGCATATTTCCGAGTACGATCCTGGCAATCTCTTAGGGCGGTCGAAGGGAGCGTTGTTATGACCGTTTGACCAATACATGCTTTATAGTGTGCAAACCAGACGATTCTGTTTGTTGTTATTGGTCTCGCTTAAATTTGAACAGAGTATAGAAGCTTCATTACTCAAGCTCAACGAATAAATTGTTGAAACTTCATCAAAGCAAGAAGGCTCTTAAATTACATTTGCCTCCTGCGGTACTATCACACTAACCGCCACGAAAGTGAAAGCAATAAGTTTAAAAAGTTCGGGTGTAAGCAGATGAACAAATCAACATCAATTTCCCAGTTAACTTCCAAATTAAAACTGAAAATTCCTTTTGGAACTGGGGCAATCGAATCTATCAAACTTCCTAAGTAAATTTTCGACGCTCGGTGAGTCGACACCCAATTTCTTGATTACTCGCCCGCTCGTTCTGGCCTGGAAAAAAGTCATTAGTCATCCCAGGAGATCCGTTCTGATGCTGCGGCATCAAAGCATATCGCTGGACAAATTTCAGGGGATTGTATCTAATCGAATCGTCTCCTTCAAAAACAACCGACTATGACGTTACACGACACCTCTTTTTGGACGGAGTTTCAATTAGACCGCCGCAAAGGGGGCTCCGACAGAGCTAAATTACACGAAATACCACTGGGTAACACCAGTGGCGGCGCCGAGTGCGATCACAAAGTAGTAGGTGGGTTGATTATCCACGTTTCTCATTTTTTCAATAATTTTTCTACAGTGTTTCTCAGCAAGCCTTAGGCTAAGTTCATATGATCGCGCGACAATGCACGTTTGTAGCTCGTTAAAGCGCGTAGATGTATACAGATGGTCGCGCGTTGATAGCTCAGATGCCCGCGACTACTGCAATTTTTTCATTCCGAGCATAGAAAAAGTCTCTGTCATCTCTGTCAATATTTCAGCTTAGTACGTCTAAACGCGCGAATCATCTGAACACGTCTATGCCTGACAGTTGTACTTCAATAAGCGATATTCAGGAAAAACGATTCTCCAGTAAAAAAACACATTCGGAATGAGATTGAAAATTGAAGACAAAATCGTTTTTCCTGAATATCTCGAAAAATGTTCATTTTTGGATAAAAGACTTTGACGTATGCTCCTATTATTTTTGACGAAGATTTCGAAAATGCTTCATCCAATAGAAAATTTATATATTAACACCATTGCTTACAAAGATAAAAAGAAAAAAAAAGATAGGCTTGAAAAATTGGAAGAATACAAAAACTGGTAAGGCTGATTTTCAGCAATGTTTTTTATCGAACTTGTTACTTGAAATTTATTTTCAAGTCATTGGCCCGGATACAAAAAAACTCACAAGAAGCCTACTATTCCCTGGTAGAAGAGTAATCAATCGAAAGATGAAAGAAAGGAAAAAAGAAAGAAAATAAAAGCGGAGAAAAAGTTAAGGGCTGAAAATAATGTACTTACAAAAAACGGAAAAAAGGTATTATAGGTTCAAAGAGATCAAATTTCGATAATGCAGGGTTATTCATGAATATGGCTCTATGGAATATTTTCAGAAAAGACACAAGATTCAAGATTGAAATTCTAAAAGTGAGCTTCAAGTAAGAAGACGACTTCTCAGATATTTTTTGAAGTTTCTAGGACTTCCATTTTCTCTGGAGATGACATCAACTTTCGTTTTTCAAATGGGAAGACCCATTTTTTATTGCATAAATAGATTCTCCATTGAATTCTGAGTTTTTTTGATTCCAAAAGTTTGAATTTTTGCCGAGAAAATCCTCTTTAAATGAGGAAATACGAAAAAAAAACCGAAAATTGAACTCTGTTGAAATACAGACAACTTTGAGGTTTTCTCATTAGAAATTCTCGTTTTTGAGAATTTCTGAGAAGAAAGGTTGATGCTTCTTTTCCGATAGCGTGATTTCCAGAATATGATACAGGAAGTCACAAATTCTTTGTCAAAGTTAGAAGTGACGAAACATCAAAAAATCGTTTTTTTCAAATTAGAACCCCATTTTTTCGAAGCATTTTCGAAATCTTTGTCAAAAAATAATAGGAGCATACGTCCAAGACTTTTATCCCAAAATGAATATTTTTCGAGATATTGAGGAAAAACGATTTTGTCTTCAATTTTCAGTCGCATTCCGAATGTGTTTTTTTACTGGAGAATTTTTAGCGGTGAAGTGAAATTTTTGGAAATCTCTGTTATCGAGAAAATATTTTCTATAGTTCAGAGGAGTTAAGTTCTTGAATCATCATCTGTAATGCGAGAGCAACAATTCGTTTTAAGTTCTCAATGTGAGTATGAGTGAAGTCAACGTAAAAAAATTCTCATGAAGGTAGAAAAAAACAATTTGTAATAATTTTTAATGCTCTCGATAGAATAGTTAACAGAACATGTAACAATTTCATTACTGAAAATTCAAATTTCCCTACCATGACAAAAAAGAAATTGTCTAGAATTAAGAATTTGCGGAAATTATCCTAAGCTTTAAAAATAAAGAAAAACTGAACTTGTCTGAACTATAGGAAAATATTTTCTCGATAACAGAGATTTCCAAAAATTTCCATTGACATTCGGAATGAGATTGAAAATTGAAGAAAAAATCGTTTTTCCTGAATATCTCGAGAAATATCCATTTTGGGATAGAAGACTTGGACGTATTCTCCTATTATTTTTGACGAAGATTTCGAAAAGGATTCGAAAAAATGGGGTTCCATTTTGGAAAAAACGATTTTTTGATGTTTCGTAACTTATAACTTTGACAAAGAATTAGTGACCTCCGGCATCATATTCTGAGAATCACGCTATCGGAAAAGAAGCATCAGCTTTTCTTCTCGGAGATTCTCAAAAATTTAAATTTTCAATGAAAAGACCTCGAAGTTGTCTGTATTTCAACAGAGTTCGATTTTGAGATTTTTTTTCGTATTTCCTCATTTAAAGAGAATTTTCTCGGGAAAATTCAAACTTTTGGAATCAGAATTCAATGGAGAATCTATTTATGCAATAAAGAATGGATCTTCCCATTTGAAAAACGAAAGTTGATGTCACTTCCAGAAAAAACGGAAGTCCTAGAACCTTCAAAAAATATACGAGAATCTTCTTCCTACTTGAAGCTCACCTTTAGAATTTCAATCCTGCATCTTGTGTCTTTCCTAAAAATATTCTATAGAGCCATATTCGTGAATAACCCTGTATCATTAGATTTAAGATAATGTTTAGTTGGATAACTATATTTACTGAAGAATACCATCTACGAAGTCAAAGAATTTAAGACATGTTGTTTGTTATAGATTACGTGTGTTAGTCTCATGCTATTGAGTGTTAATTTTTTTGTCCTGACGATGTTGAACATTTTTTTAAAAATTTGTTTACACATATATTCTTTGTTGGCTTGTTATATTTAGTGAGTTAATAAAGTTATTATTATTATTATTATTATTATTTTGAACATATAGTTTGGTCTCATCACAATTCAAGTAGGTATTTGATAGGTAACATAAGATTCTTAGAGTGTTGCTGACCTCTTGCGACCCCCGCCAATGTCCGAAACCACCACCCAGCACCGTCTAGCTCTGCAGACAGAGACGGCACGAGAGGGTGCCACATCCATCTCCCTCGCATCTCGATCTGTGGGAAAATCTCGATGAATCCACCCTCCTATCGGGGTGCACCTGTTCACGAGATCACCTTGAGATTGCCCCTCGAAAAATCTGGTCTCTAGCCGTCTTTCATTATCAGACGGGGGAGGGAGCGATACTATATTGCTGTCGGGGTAGATTGACAACCGACGCGAGGGGGAGGGGGGGCGCCCTCCCCCGAGGCCAACCTGATACTCTGGATTGTTTCTGTTGAATGACGATACATTCTGGAGGTACGAAATGGATGAATGGATTGCAAGGTCGCGGTGGGATTTTGAACGCAGGTTAGATGCAATACAAGAATTAAAATAAGATGAAAAAGTTGGTTTTGAATGGATAAACTGATATTTTGTTAAAACTTTTTTTCAAATTCCAGAATAATGACAATAAAACCAAAGTTTCATGTTTTCATTCAAATTATGTATCATCTGAAATATAGAAAATTCACTTTCGGCTTTTCTTCCTTGAAACATAATTCTAATCTTAGATATTTCGGAGTTCTAACAGTTATTTATGATATAAGTGCAGAAGGCATTGATATTCATACACGAGTTCAAAATTCAAAAACGAGCCACGAAGTGGCGAGTTTTTGAATGAACGAGTGTTAGAATGACCCTTCTGTACGAGTATCATTCATTATTTTCTCTAATTCGCTGAATTTTTATCGAAACTAATGAAATATTGCCGTAAATATCGTATAGTGTTTTTGCATTGAAAAAAATTGATTGGCAGAACTCTTTTCTATCTCATAAATTTGACAGATGTTGAATAAATTCTTGACAGGAGGCTAACATGTCATCAATAAATATTACTGCAAACAATGCTAGAATGAAATATTCTAACATTGTTTTGTTCGACATGATGTGGCAGAATGAACGGTTTTGATACAGAATTAAAGGAAAAATTTTCTTATTGATTTTGTTGAAGAGACTACGAGAGAAAAGTTAAGGAAAATTTTCGATATTCTTCCTAATGATCAATTTCCTATAAAATGATTACTCAACTAAGCGTCCCTTGAAGTTAATGGTGGCTTAAATTTTTTGACAGTTGCACGAATGTCACTCAACAGAATCTTAAGGAACCTTTGAATCTTTCTATCTAGTGATATTTGAGTTTTTCATACTTGTCATTTTCTTAACCTAGCTTTAGTGTCATTTTGAGGATTTCATGCAGCATTCAACGTTATATTGGCTTGTTGGAATTCCAATTTTTTTGGTATATACAGGGTGTCCAATAATTAGACCGTCAAACTTCTGGTGGATGTTTAACACATTATTTGAGACACTTTCGACGCAAATCATATAGTACAGAAATGCTTCGTTTAGGTGCTAGGACCCTCTGAAGATGACTTCCACGCAACACTTTTTGTAACATTTCTCCCAAGTGGCTTCACCTGAAGTGTTGAAATTTCAGACAGTAGCTACTATCGAGAATACACATCGAATGATTCGAGTGAATTTTTACATCAAATTCATAAACTTTGATATTTTTTCTTGAGAAAAAGTGCTCTTGCATGACATCACCCAGTTGCACCAGTTTGGAGAAAAATGGATTTGAAGTATTCTTTCTTCATCATTTAGTTGAGTACAAAAAACTCCCAGTAGCTCTTTAAAAAATAAACTTCATGGGAATAAAATGATTTCGTATAATAATTGTTTTATGAGGCAAAGCTATCAAAAAATTATTGAAATCAAGTACAATAAAATGATATTTCACTCACTTCATTATGATTCTTCACATAACGAACATGAGTAGTGAACGAAATGAAAATTCGAAATAAATTTTTCTCAAAACCGGTGCAACTAGCCGATGTCAAAGAAGAGCACCTTTTTTCAAGAAAAAAATCAAAGTTTATGAATTTGATGTAAAACATGCAAAAAAATAAAAGGTAAAAAGGTTGTCACTGAAAATATCCCTCGTCCCCCCAAAATGATAAGATTATGATTGAGATTAAAAAAAAATCACTCCAACCATTGGATGCGTTTCTTGATAGTAGCTAATGTGTGAAATTTCAACACTTTAGGTGACGGAGTTTAAGCGTATGTGACGAAAAGTGTTGCCTGGAAGTCATCTTCACAGGGCTCTAGTTTGTCAGTCTAATTATGGGACTTCCTGTATACGAGATATGATTTCCCATGATTAATGATCTTCATACATCTAAAGTTGCTAAATATCTTAGCTGGGTTGACTCAACTTGATTTGAAAAAACTCCCTCTATCTGAAGGAAATTTATTATTCATTGATATATGAACGTCTTTCGTATATTAGCCTAGGAAATTCTAGTTCCACAGTTTCAACTACTTCCAAGTCGTCATGTAACGCGTATGTTCCCAATTGTAATGAATCCATCATCAAAATTATTTATTATTAGACGAAGTTAATAGAAAACAACTGAGGTTCTGCAGTTGTTCATGAGTTTGACAATAGTATATCCAAAAAAACATGTTGCAGAATGAGCTCCTATTCCAACACGAATGCGTATAAGACGCGTATAAGACGATATTTTCTCTTTTTCAGTCAAGCTTAGTGAAATACACTCGAAATTCGAATAAAAATTCAGATTAGTGACTTTTGTTTTGTATCTTGGCAGTTGGTGTGACTTACGAAATTTGACAGATTACGGAATTTGAATTGATTTGATTTGAGAATTGAGAGGATCTAAGGTCAGTACTGACAACCACGAAACGAAAAATATAACTGAAAAGAATGCTGTAATGAGTTTCATTACAGCACTACTTTTAGTACTGTAATGAACTCATTACGATACTGAAATAGAGAAATTATTTTAGGTTACAATCCCAGCCTCAAATATCTACAAGAGCACTTAAATTCTAGGTGAGTTTTTAGCCTTCAAAATGTTACTTTAACAGCTCTTGCAACGTAATTTAAGTTCATTTTGAGAGAAACATAACACTAAGTGAGTCTGGTCCAAACGGCCCAAAAAGAATTAATCTTATTTGTATAATTCAACAAACAATAAAGAGTTCTCGATTAACACAAAGTTTTTATTGTTCATGACCATTCAGAATCTCCCAGGACCTTTTGTTCAGACTGTGGCGAGGAAAAGGTAAAAGTTCGAAGCTAGAACTTTCGGAAGCACCCAAAACCACTCTCTCCTTCCGCAAATCCTTGACCGACTCCCGACACGAAAAAAAAAATCGCGCCCGACCCCCCGAAGTGCCGAAAAAAACATGAATGGGACCAGAAAAAAGCGTTTCGTAACTACGATACGTTCAGGACTTTTTTAAGGTACGCGATGTCGTCTACCTGCCCCGTCTGAGCTCGGATTTCACGTGCCGGTGGACCACCGCTACCTGACCCCCGAGCGAACGCTCGTATTCGGATCGGGGAGGCGAGGGGGCCGCGGGGGCGCCATTATCTATCGGGCAGTAAAAGTGAAAAAGGTTCGGGCGATGGGAGTCCGATCGAATTTTTTAGGGCCGATTAAATCTCTCGCGTTCTTCAGGAAGGATCGGTAAGAGACGCTGGAGGATGAGATATTCGAGAAATGTATTTCGGACAATTGATACGGGGGGAGAGGGAGAGGAGTGTGAGAAGATAGCAGGTGGATGATGTCGCCCGCGATATCGAACATTAATACTTTCTGATATCGATGAGATTTATTATGGAAGGATTCTGCGTTTGCTGAAAAATTTTTGGGTTGTAACTACGAGATTGTGTAACAAAGTCATTTGAAAACTTAAACAAAATATACTCCTACTAGTAAAGTAAATTCATCAAGTTTGTAACGAAATCGTTTTAGCCGAAATCGTTCAAAGATCATTGAGAAAGCGCATCTTGAGACATATGGGGTTAATTAATTTATCTCGGTAATGATGGGTTTTTGGAATACTTGTTGGAGATATGATTTTCAAAAACTTTACTGGCTTTACTGGCAGAATTTGTATAGCTCTTTTCTATTACAATATTAACAGTTCGTGATTGGTGTCAGGATCTTATTCTTATAATAATAAATTTTGGAAAATATACTGCTCCACAAAAGTTAAGGATATCGTATTCAATCGTTTTGAAAAGTAGGTAATCTTCGAGAAAATAGCAGTAAAATCATTTGAAACTCAATAACAACTTGAATCGATCCAATGAAAATCAGTACGAGACATTTCGTCAATCTGGACGCCTTTTTTCTGAAGTTTGGTTCTTTGCATATGCTTCATGAATGTTCTTATTTTGAAATGGAGTCAGTTTATCAACGGCTTCGATGTGAAACGAGTTTTCTGAAAGTTGCAGGGTGGCCTAACTCAGGTTGTTGTAGCGGAAGGGTTTCAAGAATAGGTTAAGGGAGACAGGTTCCTTGTTGGAAAGACCAAGGCTTGGTGGGCGACGAGAAACAACACCTACTCAGGATCATTTCATCATCGTTTCAGCGAGAAGAAAGCCTACATGTACGTATAGAATTCTACGGAATACTCCTCAAAATGCAGAAGGGGTCCAAGTTTCCATCGAAACCATCAGACGAAGTTTGAGAAAGGTGAATCTAGGTTCTAGACGTATCAATTGGAACGATCAATGGCGTAGTGCCCTTTTCCCTGATGAATCCAGATATGGACGATTTTCAGATTCTCGAAGAATAAGGGTATGGACAATCTAAAGCATACCCCGTAATCGTCACTATGTCCAAGAAGTCCATCCACTCCGAGGGGTAGTGTTATGGAATTGTCCTGGGGGAATATGACCGCCTTACTCTACAAGGAGCATGTCATTGACAATATTTTGCCCAATTTTCACGCTACTATTAGTGAAACTTTTCAATTTCTAGACGAAAACGCTAGACCGCACCGTGCAGCCATAGTTGAGAATTCAAGCGAGGAGCTTGGTAGCAAACATTTACCAATACCTCCGCACTCGCCAGATTTCAATTGCATAGAACATGCATGGGATATGCTCCAAAGAAGATTAGATAATCATCAACCTAACCGAGAATCCTTAAATGATCTGAGAGGGCTTCTGCCCCGTTTATGGAACCAAATTCCTCAAGAAATGTTCAACAACCTCGTGTGTAGTATGCGAAGATGTCATACATTGTATTGATAGTCTTAAAATGCTTGAATTCTCTGGGAATAAAATTTCGATTTTTCTTAACCATCCTGTATACGCTGCAGACCTACAGGCTAAAATTAATTTCATTTCCTGCAACTTGAATTCATATTAATAGGAATTTTCATCAGAAAATCTCAACTATTGATTGTGATATGTCGCATCAAAGGTTAATTCAGTAATGTGAACGAAAATAAAATTCTACTTTAAAACTCTTGCAATAAGAATGTTACGATGAAAAAAATATATACACAAGTTAAAAACAGCGAATTAATGTATAAGATCGAAAATAAAACAACAAATACAATCCATATATTTCTATTCGAAAAAAAAACAGTACAGGGATGTGAGGAATAAAAGGCGAGTGATTTCATATTCAAGAAAGAATAGGGAAACTTGCTTTCGAAATTACTAATCCATGGATTCGTGGATGTCCCTTAATCATAATTAGAAAAAAAAAAGGTCTCATTGAAGTACTCTCCAATCACAAATTGTAAATTATTTCCTAATTTCTTAATAAAAAAACTGCACAACTAATTCTAATTTCAGCCACATCACTGAATAGGTAATCAAATTACCTTTCATTTGATGTATCACAATTCATATATTCCCATTTGGAAAATAAAGTAAAGGGGCTGAGAAATATCGAATTCAAGAAAGCATAAGACAAATTGATTTTGAAATTAAAAATCGACGAATACGAGTTTATTCCTTAATTCTTCTTCGTACGAGAAATACAATTTTTCTTTTATATCTTCTGTCTTTGTTCTATATTGTTGTTGAAGCATTTGAATTGTTTTATTTTCAATTTGTTATTGTTGTAGTGGAAGCATGACAATAAAGAACCCTATTATTATTATTATAATCACGCTCTCTGATCTTTTGTCGAATGTTCCTTAAGAAAACTAAATTGATCTACAAACTTTCGTAACTATTTTTGGGTCAGTTCATCTATTACTTCATTCAGATGCCGATTACCTCGTAGCTCTAATTTTGACCCAAAATAGTTATTTATGATACAGGTGCAGAAGAACTCTTACACGAGTTCAAAATTCAAAAACGAGCAACGAAGTGGCGAATTTTGGAATGGACGAGTGTTAGAATGAGCCTTCTGTATGAGAATCATATATTAGTTTCTCTAATTCGATGAATTTTTATCGAAATTAATGAAATATTGTCGTAAATATCGTTGAGTAATTTTTGAAATATTCTGACATTGTTTTGTTCTAAGAGATGTGGCGGAATGAAAAGATTTGACACATAAGTAGAGAATAGTATATTCTAAAACAAGTTGCAGAATGAGCTCCTATTCCAATACGAATGCGAAGTTTTCGATAGCATGAGTGTTGAAATTGCCTTCTGCAACGAATATTAGACAATATTTTCTCTTTTTCAGTCAAGTTTTGTGAAATACTCTCGAAATTCAAATAAAAATTCAGATTAGTGACTTTTATATTTCATCTTGGCAGTTGGTGTGACTTACGAAATTTGACAGATTACGAAATTTGAATTGATTTGATTCGAAACTTGAATCGATCGGAGGTCAGTACTGACAACCACAAAAGGAAAAATTTAACTGAAAACAATGCTGTAATGAGTTTCATCACAGCACCACTTTTAGTACTGTAATGAACTCATTACGATACTGAAATAGAGAATAGTATATTCTAAAACAAGTTGCAGAATGAGCTCCTATTCCAACACGAATGCGATATTCGAAAACGAGCGACGAAGGAGCGAGTTTTTGATAGCATGAGTGTTGGAATTGCCTTCTGCAACGAGTATTAGACGGTATTTTCTCTATTTCAGTCAATTTTTGTGAAATACTCTCGAAATTCAAATAAAAATTCAGATTAGTGACTTTTATATTTCATCTTGGCAGTTGGTATGACTTACGAAATTTGACAGATTACGAAATTTGAATTGATTTGATTCGAAACTTGAATCGATCGGAGGTCAGTACTGACAACCACAAAAGGAAAAATTTAACTGAAAACAATGCTGTAATGAGTTTCATCACAGCACCACTTTTAGTACTGTAATGAACTCATTACGATACTGAAATAGAGAAATACATTTTAGACGTTTAGCTCGAATTTCCCCGACTATCCGCTTCCTAGACCCACCCCGTCAGATTTAGGGTCCGCATATAGACTCCCCCCTCGATTCGGCCGGTGAGAAACCATCTAGACGCCCACGAAAATATCCCGTTTCACGAAAAAACCCAATTTCGCACCCTCTTTTTAAGGCCGGAAACGTGCATGTGCTGCGGAAGCGCGCTAGTCGAGAGATCGGCGAGTGGCGTGGGAGAGCGGCCTAAGATGAAGGGAGCGGATCCGCGGGCGATTGTAGCCGATCGTGGGGGGCGAGCCTGCTTCCGCGTTCGGCACCTTTTTCTTCAGATCGTCCGTGTAATTGGCCCGGTGCTCGTTTGAAGCTGGAAGCAATAAGTTCACAGACGTTGAAAGAACAGACACTGTGACATTGTAAGCATTTCAGCGTTCGAGGTACAATCTCGGACCAAGAATCCTCTGAAGATGTCCAACGCAGTTGTAAGCGAAACGTTAGGTGAAATAATTCCTGATAGACCACGGCAAATAAGCCCAGAAGACTCTCTCAATGTTAGTATTTCCTGTCGTGAAAGCCTTAGGTTCGGTTTCACAAAACTCTAATTGTGAGATTCAAAAACCTTATGTAAGGTCGAACCAATCAAATTACTCGTTTTGAAATTTCAACGAATCGTGGTGGCTCCAATTAATTAAACGGTACAAACAAAGTTTTGTGAAACCGACCCTTGAATTTTAGCATAAACAGGCAATTCGAAAACATCTCCTGAAATATAACTCCTGAAGATGCTAGACACTCGAACTGGCGGAACGTCGAGAATGAATCCACGACGACGACCGAAATGCTCTAAAAAAAGGTGATAAAGCCTGAAACAATTTTTTGTACACCTGCCATTGAAAGTAACACTTTTAATGACAGCGAACAATGTTAAAATTGATTGTTTACATGGAAGCGTGTTGAACATATATTTAACAGTAGTGTTAAAAATATTTTTAACACTCCATTTTCTTATGATGAAATCAGATGAGAAAAATTCAGCAATTGCAAATTTTAATTATCAATATTTAAAAATCGTTACTTATGAACATTAATATTAATCGTAAAACTAGAACAATTACTAACATTAATGTCCTGTGACGTTAGGGAGCTTCACAACACATTGTTAGAATCCTTAGCACCATCAGTACTTGTAGAAACCGGAAGTACAATATTGGATGATGATGATCCAAAATCTGTTGAGGTTGGGAGAATTTTTTCAGTAATGACATTTCTATATGCAATGGAATGATCAACATAGCCCTAGGCTACCGTCGTAGTCTTCCATCCATCACGTTTTTTTATATCCGTAATATTTGCTCCTGATTCTGCTAGCAATGAAGCGGAGGATCTTCGAAAACAGTGCTTTGGTTCTGGCAGTTTGAGTCATTCGGCGACAATAGATAGAATTTTCCCAAATGTATTAATACCAACTGGATTGGCAGTACATTTATGTTTCATGTATTTCAGGAAAAAACGACGATGTTTCATGACAGAAGGGCGCAGTGCAAAGTACTCATGAAAATAGTCTACATGCTTCCCAATAATACTGAAAGAACGACTGACTTTCGTTTTTGTATTTGGAAGTGGTACATCCAATGATTTATTTGTTATTTGGATATCTTCCACTGATAAATTACACACTTTTTCGCGCTGATAGTCTCCAAATAATCCGAAAATAGTTGCAACCTTAACCATCAAGTATTTCTCGTCTGGTGCCTTCTTTATGAACTTTTTAACTTGTTCACGAGTGAGAATTCTCGATTTTTTTGGGACGATTTCCTTCATTTTTCCGTTTTAAATATGTTATTACCTTAAAATATCTATTAACGTCCACACCATTTTTAACAAGGGCGCTTGACTTTATCATTGAAAATTTGCTCCACAAAGTTGATGAACTCCATATTTTTGATTTTTTAGGTAGAAGTTCCAGATTTGCTCTTCTTGCAGACTCTTCAGAATCCAGAAGAATAAACAAATCGCCACTTTTATTGATAATTCGTCTCTCGACAAACATATTATTGGATTTTTGTTCGTACGGTTTGCGATTTCTCGAAATGACAACCCCGCCTCTCGTAGATAAATAATTCCGCCTCTTTCAAATTCACTTAGCTGGCCATAAATTCCGCGTACACGTGCTCTAGGCATTTTAAAAACAACTAAACATCGACTTTGGATCTCCTCGAACACCTTTTTTGTTGCAAAATTTAAAAAAATCGCAAAAAACGACAACAATATTTATGTAACAAAAAATTTTTACATGAAAAAACCCTCAAGTTTTTTTTCTTCAAATTTCAATCATTCACTCCATGCAATACTATCTATGTTTCACCATATATTAGCTCGTACACCGTACACGCGTGATCATCTGAACTTAGAGCCTTAATGAACGAGTGTTAGAAAGAGTATTATACGATCTTTTCTTCAATTCACTGAATTTTAATTGAAATCAATGAAAAATTTCGTTAAGTGATTTTTGCATCGAAAAATATTGCTAAGCAAAACTGTTTCCTCTCCCATATATTCACAGAGATCAAATAAATCCGTGGCAAAGGGCGACATATAAAGGATAAATGTTAACATGAAAACTATGATGCTAAATAGTCCAAGATCCCAGAGATGTATGATGTAACTTCTTTTCACATGGCGGATTTTTATAAATGTTTTGTAGAATATTATTCCTGAGATAGTATCACAAGTGTCGGACACTTTCTAAAAAAAATGAATTAACTTATTTTCACATCACCTAAACACAAAAACTATTCAGCTGAATAATATTTGTGTTCAGGGGATGTTTAGTCACTACAATTTGTCCAACTTATGAAATGTAATTTGATAGTTACCTCAATAACATATCGGAAATGTGAAAATATGTTCATTCATTTTTTTGGAGCTTTAAAGCGTCTGACGAAAGTTTTGGCCCATGGAAAGTGTCTGACACTTATGATACTATTTTGACACAGAATTAGAGAAATAACTTTTCTAGAAGTCGTCGAATTCAATAGAAAAAAACGCGTCTTCACGTGAAATATCTCGACAGAAAATGATGAAGATTCGAAGCAGATACTGCCCTACAAACCTACCAAGTCCCAGTTGATCTTGAAATATCCTATTAAATTTTCATAAGAGAAGATAAGAAACAATGAAAAGAAAGAAAACAGGTGATACAATGAGAAGAAAACAGGGAACGAAGTGTAGATTCTGGAAAAAAAATTGAATTCGATTCTTTGCCTCCACTTCAAATGCTATCTGACAGTAACCCCAAATCAGGTGAATTCCGGTCCATCGGGCTACCAGGCATCAGCCACCATAAAATCATTCTTTATTCAGCGTCCCCCGGTCAAATATTTGCGCCGCTAAACAGTCAACATTTGTTGTATCGTCCGCACATAAATCTCCTTTATTTATTCAAAACCATTAATAGACAACGCCGGCGGCGTCCGAAATTAACCGACAGTTGGCCCCGGCTTATCATTTATTAATTTCTATTTTATAATTCGGTTTTATTTGTTCCGTCTCTACGTACTCGCGCTCAGGTATTAGCGGGCACTTTTACGACCGCGTCGTAAAACTGCAAAATTCGAAAATTCAGCCTCAATAAAAGCTCCATAGTTAGTCCTCTTACGTTTTATGTTCCTGAATTAAACATATTCGGTTTTTTCTTCTCCCGCGGCTCGAATATGCGATGAGGGGGGCCAAGGGGGGGCTAACTCGGAAACTTATGAATAATTTCGAGTCCGTATAAGTAGAATTTATCGGGTTATGGGTCGTTGGCGCGTTTTATGTCGATTTGTCGACGAGAATGATCGATTGGGTCAGCTTTTTGGACTTGCATTATGCAACACGGAATGAAAGAATCCAACTTTTTTTTTATCAAATTAAAAAAAGAGAATCTACAATGAAAACAGAATAATCTTCCAAAATTCTTATTCCCATAATATATTCATTTACAAGGCGTTTGTTGTTCTCAGACGAGCCACCCCGTATATTTCTTAACCCATAGTGATTGGAAAAATTTTCCGAAACACGTCGAATGATTTTCTTCGGGGGGACCCCTTTTGACTTTGAGGCTGCAACGAGCAACCCCCTAAGAGAGGGCGATTCAACCCTTCAAAATAGAATAGAGGAGAGGGGTTAAGTGATACTTCATTTGAAAGGTTTTGGAAGCCTCTATACGATCAAAAGACCCATTTTTTATTGCATAAAATGAAATACGAGAAAAAAATCTCAAAATTGAACTCTGTTGAAATACAGACAACTTCGAGGTTTTTCATTAAAAATTCTCATTTTTGAGAATTTCCGAGAAGAAAGGCTGATGCTTCTTTTCCGATTGGGTGATTTTCAGAATATGATACTGGTGGTCACAAATTCTTAGTCAAAGTTAGAAGTAACGAAGCATCAGAAAATCGTTTTTTTCAAATTGGAATTCCATTTTTTCGAAGCACTTCGAAATCTTCGTCAAAAAATAATAGGAGCATACGTCCAAGACTTTTATCCCAAAATGCGTATTTTTCGAGATATTCAGAAAAAAAGATTTTGTCTTCAATTTTCAATCTCATTCCGAATGTGTCTTTTTACTGGAAAATAATTAGCGGTCAAGTGAAATTTTTGGAAATCTTTGTTATCCAGAAAATATTTTCTTTGGTTCCGACGAGTTAAGTTCTTTAATTATCATCTGTAATGCGAGAGCAAGAATTGGTTTAAAGTTCTCAATGTGAGTATTAGTGATTCAAAAAAAACTAATTTGTAATGATTTCTAATGCTTTTAAAAGAATAATTAACCGAAAATGTAACAATTTCATTACTGAAAATTCAAGTTTCCCTACCATGACAAAAAAGAAATTCTCCAGAATTAATAATTTGCGGAAATTATCCTTAGCTTCAGAAAATAAAGAAAAACCAAACTCGTCTGACTATAAGAAAATATTTTCTCGATAACAAAGAATTCCGAAAATTTCACTTGACCGCTAATTATTTTCCAGTAAAAAGACACATTCATAATGAGATTGAAAATTGAAGACAAAATCGTTTTTCCTGAATATCTCGAAAAATATTTAATTTGGGATAAAAGTCTTGGACGTAGGCTCCCATTATTTTTCGACGAAGATTTCGAAAATGCGTTTCCAATTTGAAAAAAAAAACGATTTTTTGAATTTTCGTCACTTCCAACTTTGACAAAGAATTTGTGACTTCCTGTATCATATTCTGAAAATCACGCTATCGGAAAAGCATCAGCTTTTCTGATCGGAAATTCTCAAAAATGAGAATTTTTAATGAAAAAACCTCGAAGTTGTCTGTATTTCCACAGAGTTCAATTTTGAGATTTTTTTTCGTATTTCCTCACATAAAGAGAATTTTCTCGGAAAAATTCAAACTTTTGGAATCAAAAAGACTCAGAATTCAATGGAGAATCTATTTATGCAATAAAAAATGGGTCTTCCCGTTTGAAAAACGAAAGTTGATGTCACTTCCGGAAAAACCGGAAGTCTTAGAACCTTCAAAAAATATACAAGAAGTCGTCTTCTTACTTGAAGCTCACCTTTAGAATTTCAATCCTGAATCTTGTGTCTTTCCTAAAAATATTCCATAAAGCCATATTCGTGAATAACCCTGTATAGGATGAACTCCTTGTTATGAGTGTTAAAAATATATTCAAAAATTTCCGGTAAAATACAACCCTATATTCTGATTTAAGGGATAAAATTGAACACTCGTAGAAAGTCTTATGTGTGTTTATATCAAGTGCAATTTTGTTTTTTTCAAATACATTGTTGTTATATTCGTATCTAAGATATGGTTTCTAAGTAAGAACCAAAACCGCAGATTCCAATGTGCAATAACCCTTTGCACTGGCAAATCGCAAACACATTCATTTAATTAAAAATGAACAAAATGAAATTATTTTGTCAAAAGTAAAAGAGTAAAATCAAACGAAAAACATTTCGTGTAAAATGTTGCCAAGACGAGATCTCATTTCTCACATTTTCATAAAGTAAATAGATATTATGTAGAGCCAACCTGCTGACTCTTTTCTGTTTAACCTTACAAGTCCTTATTTCACAAACTATACGCTTTGTTCATTCGCTATTTATAACTTTTCTGTTATACAACAGCTCTTTTTGTTTGTACCTAAACGGCTAGGTCACTTATTTTGACTCCTGATCCCTTGATCCGGAGTCAGGTAAGTTTCTTCATTGCGTAATCATCACATTCGTAAATCCACCACTAAAAAAAAGGTATCCAATGACCACGACCTACACATCTCGTACCCAAAACGATGCCACCACTTTTTTATACCTTAATCGAGCAGAATACAGTACCAATAATAGACGGTAAAGCACGCCTTGATCAAGAGAATCCTATACGAAGAAAAAAAAGCCGTTCAGTTCTCAGGAAGCCGACCAATAAATAAAAATAAATGGCGTCGGAAAAAACTACGGAATACCTGGTTATGATAATCTAAAGGCGCCACGGACTGTCGCGCAAGTCGCATGCGAAGATATTCACAACATGCGGAATTGGTTTTTCTTTGAGCGAATTTAGAATTATCCTATACTCATGCTTAAGTGCTGTCTCAACACCAACCACTCAATCTTACTTAGGCTGAGAGTGTTAACCAGCTAGCTTCACTATCAAAAAGTATATTGCTCTTCAGTTTTGATTATACTTTATTTACACAGATAAGACATACAGAGAACTGAATTAGTAAAATCAGACCAGAATCTCTTTTTTCAGAGTTTTTGTGAGGTTTTCAATGTTTAAATATGTTCTGAACTTGCTGCGAAATGTATGAATTTGAAGATAGCAAGTTGGAATTCTGAGCCAACAAAATGTGAATGACAATGGGATATTTGAAAGTGTACAATGAAGAATTGCATGTATTAACAATCTTCAAGTGATCTAATATTGATTCAAAATGAAAAAGCCTGGGATAATTTCTGTATAACTAATTTTTGAACATGCTCATGGTTGGGGACCGGTAGTGTATGGCCGCCTTAGTAGGCCTGTGTAGCTCGAAGGCAGGCGATCTCGAGTACGACTCGGGACAGTTCCGAAGTGTGCCAATTTTTTATCGGGTAGGCCGCTTTTTGTGCGTTCGGGACAAAAAATACCACTATGGCCCATCACTTATAAACTCTCAACACTTTTTTCACCCGGTTTTTGTGGGAAGATTATATGTTTACTGTCAGGCGCGGCACAGCTACTGTTACTTATGCGGGCTAATCACCTTTAATCGGAAGGCGCTCATCACTGAAAAGGGATGGCTGTCAAGAGTCGAAAAAAAGTCAATTGGGTTTAAATCAGGTGAAATTTTTCGAGTTTGATCACAAGTGTTTTGATTGATATGGACTGTAGTAGTGGTGAAGAGTGCGTTATGAGTTGAAATTCATTCTGGAAGGTTTTTACATTTTTAGAAAATAAAAAAAAATTTAGTAATGAAAATGATCGTTCGTGAATATTTTCACTAGTTCGTCAGGAGTAAATCGGAGATTAATTTCATTCTTGAATTTTCTGATTTTTCTTTAATTAATCGAAAAACGATCCATCCCTTGTGAATAATTGACCAGAATGATGTCTGCATCCAACAAAATACCAATGGATTTATGTAATTCAGTTTTATAATGATAAGGTTCAGTAATCAGAATCTTTAATGTGTTGTTAGAATCTATCATGTGATCACCGTTATTCAAAGATCTTGAAGGCTTGAAGTCTCTCATGTAAACGATTCTCAAAAATACAGAAACTGTTCTAAACACATTTTTTTTAGATACAAGTTTTAGGTCTCATCAACCTCTGGGGTTATTAGAGACCACTTTAAAGTGTTACATTTTGTACAATACATTTATATCGATTTCTCAGGTTTTGTTTTTTTGAGAATAGTCTTTGTATATTAAAAACAGTTGTTATGTTGAATTTGGAAATGATTCTTCTCATTTTGGTGAAAGACCAGAATATACGAAATTAAATTCAATGAATCATCATTATATTTTCGTTTACACATTTTTCTTTCTCAATATGATATTGAAAACCTACGAGGCAAAAAACATCAAACATCAGAAAATGGTTTTTTTCAAATTGTAAGTCGATTTTTTCGAATCATTTTCGAAATCTTCGTCAAAAATAATAGGAGCATACGTCCAAGACTTTTATCCCAAAATGAATATTTTTGGAGATATTCAGGAAAAACGATTTTGTCTTCAATTTTCAATCTCATTCCGAATGTTTTTTTACTGAAAAAATAATTAGCGGTCAAGTGAAATTCTTGGGAATCTCTGTTATCGCGAGAATATTTTCTATAGTTCAGACGAGTTAACTTCTTGAATTATCATCTATAATGCGAGAGCAACAATTGCTTTGAAGTTCTCAATGTGAGTATTAGTGATGTCAACGTGAAAAATTCTCAGGAATGCAGAAAAACAATTTTCAATGCTTTTGAAAGAATAATTAACAGAACATGTAAAAATATCATTACTAAAAATTCAAATTTCCCTACCATGACAAAAAAGAAATGCTCCAGAATTAAATATTTGCAGAAATTATTCTGCGCTTTAAAAAATAAAGAAAAACTGAACTCGTCTGAACTATAAGAAAATATTTTCTCGATAACAGAGATTTCCAAAAATTTCACTTGACCGCTAATTATTTTCCAGTAAAAAACACATTCGGAATGAGATTGAAAATTGAAGACAAAATCGGTTTTTCCTGAATATCTCGAAAAATATTTATTTTGGGATGAAAGTCTTGGACGTATGCTTTCATTATTTTTTGACGAAGATTTCGAAAATGCTTCGAAAAAATGGGGTTCCAATTTGAAAAAAAAAAGATTTTCGTCACTTCTAACTTCGACAAAGAATTTGTGACCTCCCGTATCATATTATGAAAATCACGCTTTCGGAAAAGAAGCATCAGCCTTTATTCTCGGAGATTCTCAAAAATGAGAATTTTCGAAGAAAAAACCTCGAAGTTGTCTTTATTTCATCAGAGTTCAATTTTGAGATTTTTTTTTCGTATTTCCTCATTCAAAGAGAATTTTCTCGGTAAAGTTAGAACTTTTGGAATCAAAAAGACTCAGAATTCAATGGAGAATCTATTTATGCAATATAAAATGTCACTTCCTGAAAAACCGTCCTAGAACCTTCAAAATCATACGAGAAGTCGTCTTCTTACTTGAAGCACACCTTTAGAATTTCAATCCTGAATCTTGTGTTTCCTAAAAATATTTTATAGAGCCATATTCGTGAATAACCCTGTAGAGAATATACCGGTACCCCGAAATGAGCCCTGAATCAACCCACCACACCCCGCATTTAACGGCTATCTAGGAAGGTAAGAAAAAAGTTTCGGTACTAACATTCAGACTTACCTGTGGACACATCTTGCACTGATACTTTCTAGGTTGAGGACCGCCATTTTGCATTCCTCCCATCTTACTGGCGTTTATGGGCTGAGGAACTACGAGTAGAGCAGGACTCGCACTGCTGATGCCTGAGCTCGAACTGCTCGATTTTCCGGAGAAAAGTCCGCCAGCTCCCATATGGTGGTCTTCCATTCCTAGTAAGAAAAATATGAAAATTTTGTATCAGAAGAATTTAAAATGATATTGAAAAAAAAATGGACTAAACAGAAACCAGAAATGTTCAAATCAGGCAAGGAGAAATAGGGGCTAGGAAGGCCTATAAGATTTTTTACTCAAACATAATTTCAATGTACATATTCAAGAGTTGAACCTGATTCCCCTTGAAATTTCAACGACCATTAGGATGTTTCTTTTTTGTAGTTAACAGCTCGAAATTAAACTGCTCCTTATGAGTTAAGGATATTGATTTAAATTGCAAAAACATGTAATTTCAAGTTGCAGGAAATGAAAGTAATTTTGGCCTGTAGGTCTGCAACGTATACAGGTGGTTAAGAAAAAACGAGTAAAATAACGAAATTTTATTCCCAAAGAGTTCAAGCATTTTAAAACTATCAATACAATGTATGGCCTCCAGGGGCATCAATAACAGCTTAACATCTTCTTGGTAAATGTGGAATAACAAGCTCCTCGAGAGCATTCACAACTATGGCTGCACGGTGCGGTCTAGCGTTATCGTCTAGAAATTGAAAAGTTTCACCAATAGCAGCGTGAAAATATGGCCAAACATTGTTAGTGACATGCTCCCGGTCATATTCCCAGAACAAATGTGTAGATCTGTGCGCCCGTTGAAACATTTCCCTGCCCATACCATAACACTACCCCCTCGGAATGGATGGACTTCTTGGACATAGCGACGACCCTTATTCTTCGAGAATCTGAACATCGTCCATATCTGGATTAATCAGTGAAAAGTACAATACGCCATTGATAGTTCCAATTGATATGTTGCCTTGCCCATTCTAGTCTTCGACGCCTATGGTCACGTGTGAATCGAACTCCTCTTAATGGACGTCTAGAACCTAGATTCACCTCTCTCAAACGTTGTCTGATGGTTCGGATGGAAACTTGGACCCCATATGCATTTTGAAGAGTATTTCGTAGCATTCTATACGTAAATGAAGGCTTTCTTCTGGTCGAAACGGTGATGAAACTATCCTGAGCAGGTGTTGTTTTTCGTCGCCCACCGAGCCTTGGTCTTTCAATCACGGAACTTGTCTCCCTGAATCTATTCCAAAGTTGAGATATCAAACTTTGGCTGACAATGAGCCTTTCCGCTACAAGAACCTGAGTTAGGCCACCCTGTAGCATCCGGATAGCCTTATTAGCCCCAGCGTTTGTTAATTTACGTCTTGGAATTTTCAGAAAACTCATTTCAAATCGAAGCTGTTCATAAACTGACTCCATTTCAAAATACGAACATTCATGAAGCATATGCAAAAAACCAAACTTCAGAAAAAAGGCGTCCAGATTGACGAAATGTCTCATAATGATTTTTATTGGATCAATACAAGTTGTTATTGAGTTTTAAATTATTTTACAGCGATTTTCTCGAAGATTATATATTTTTCAAAACGATTGAATGCGATATCCCTAACTCTTGTGGAGCAGTATATTCAAATCCCCAACAGGAAAAACAAAGATGATAATCAGTGTTTCAAGCATCAGAGAAAATGTATGTGGATAAGAAACACTTTGCTTCATAAAATAATTCAATCTGTTGGATATCGATTTTGGTAAAAATAGAACCATCAGGCCAGTTTTAAATGATTTCACAGCGATTTTCTCGAAGACAACATACTTTTCAAAACGATTAAATACGATATTCCTAACTCTTGTGAAGCAGTTTATATGAAATGTCCCCCAAAATTCCAAGATGTTTCCTGTCTTCATTGGCCAAAGCATCACGGAATAACACAAACTTTCAACGGAGAATCCGAGAGTCCATTCCCACACCATCATTTCTAATGCGAAGACCAACACGAACACCATCATCTACAACTCATTAGGAGTCTAGGCCGCGAATGGTGGAATTAACCTCTCACAGCCTGATACTTTAATTCTATCCCTATCATGTCGTTGTCGGCCTGATCACCCGGAGCCGCATTAGATTGTTAGATGTTGTAATTACGGCCCGAAAATCTACCGAAATTCGTAATTACATCGTCTCGTAATGACGTCAGCGTCGAAAATTACAGGTATCGGACTGTCCGGGGTCGTCTGGTGACGGGACGGAACCCGAAACGTCTTTTTGAAGGGTAGGACTACTGTCTTATGGCCAGAAAGGGGTGCTTACATCTCAATTTCGTTCGGGAATGCGGCAGTTTTCACCTCAATTCATATTTCAGGGGCTTTTTAGTTTTTCGTAGAAATACCTGAACTACAGGCAATTGAAAGCTGATGGTGCAATATTTGCTAATTTACGAAACATATCAAACGATTTCAATAAATACACAGCGCAAAAAAAATTAACGCACATTATGGAAATCTCAAATTTATTCTGCAACTGAAGGTGTTCCCAATGATAATTATTTTTATCAGAATTATGCATACCTATGTTATCCACTTTCAACGTTTTTCTTCAATACAGATGTTTTTGCCCAGCAGGAATAAAAAATGGTGATATTATCAGATTTTGAATGTATTGGCTTATAAAATTAGATGTTCTCAATCAATTCTAGTGATCAATAGTTTTTATTGTTTGATTTTCTACACTAGATCGCTATGCAACGCGAAACACGCAATTTGACCCAAGAGGAATGTGCCCAAGCGGTGGTTTTGCGAGAAGAAGGGTGGACATACACAAGAATTGCAGAAAGGTTTGGAGTTTCCCATACAATTGTGTCCAGAATGTTGCAGCGATTCAGGGAGACAGGTATGAATGTCCGAAGACCAGGACAGGGTAGAACACGGGGAACAACTGCCATTCAAGAACGTTACTTGAGAGTTTCTTCGTTGAGACAACGGTTTGCAACCGCTCGCCTCCTTCAAAATCAGCTTGAGCAAACTAATGGGGTGCAAATTAGCACTCAGCCAATAAGAAATCGCCTCAGAGAATATGATTTAAGGCCTCGTGTCGCGGCAAGAGGCCCAGCTCTTACCCCAGCCCATCGAAGGGCGCGTTTGGATTTTGCGAGAGAACATTCATTGGGAAAGAGTTCTCTTAACAGATGAGTCTAGATTCTGCCTCTACCATTGTGATCGACATTCCCTTGTATACAGACGTCCACATGAAAGATATGCTCAGTGCAATTTCCCGAATACTAATGGTTTTGGGGGAGGATCGATTGTGGTATGGGGTGGAATATCTTTGACTGCTCGCACAGACCTAGTGATCGTTCAAAATGGAGCTATGAATGCTGATAAGTATATAAGGAACATTCGTGAAGAGCATGTAGTGCCATTTGCCCCATACATTGGTGAAAATTTCATTTTTATGGACGATAATGCCAGACCCCATCGTGCGCGCATCGTTCAGGAGTACCTTGAAGAGGTTGAAGTCTCTCGAATGGAATGGCCAGCAAGAAATCCAGATCTCAATCCGATTGACCAGGTTTGGGACAACCTCAATAGAAGGCTGAGAAATTCAGACAATCATCCAGCTACACTTAATGACTAGGAATCCAACTCGGAGAAATCAGGGAAGGATTAGATCAGAACATTTTAAGATCACTCATTTCGAGTATGAACCGTCTTTGCCGAGCTGTAATTAACGCAAGGTATTTTGAAAATTGTTCATTTCTCTTCTTTCACATAAGATTCGGTGAAGTCCTGATTTTTTTCCATTCAATGTGTCTTGTTTCGTTCAAAACCTTTCCGAGAGAATAAGTAATAAAGTCAATGTAGAGTTTACTTTCATTAAAATTGAGATTTTCAGAATGTGCGTTAATTTTTTTGCCGAGTGTATATGGACTTACTTTTCATCCGTGTATTGGCCGATAACTCGCACATAAACGAAATATCAGCCTGTAGTTCAGATCGATTGAATTATAGGGTGGTCAGGGTGAGTTTAATTTTTCGTTGCCTCAACTATATCGCACTAAAGGCAATTTAAAGCTCAATCATTGCTCATCGGCAAAACAGTCGATTACAGCCATCTTTTTTCATGTATAGCCAAATAAACTAAATCTCAAAGCATAGTTCGACTGAACTATAGGCTGGGGAGTCAGATTGACTGAATTATCGGCTACGAACCTACGTAACTTCTGGAAGATCTTGTCAAGAATAAAATACAGAAAACGACCGTTTGAATCACGTTTTCAGTTTAGTAATGTCTGTATCAAGGAAGAAGTTACAGGATGTTCAGCGGGCTAATAACTAGGCTAGACTAGACTATAGGAAAATCAATCGGCTAGTGTCGACCATTTGTATGTGGAGACGGTCCCAAGCTGATGGTTCAAATCTTGACGACAATAAAGTTTTCAGATAGTTGAAAACGAGAAATACGGTTTTTGACTATTGGCCTGTAGTTCATTATATCTAAATGTTGAGCCGATAATTCAGTCGCACTGTATCATAGGCTCGAAGTTTGAAACAATTTAGATTTGATTAAATATTCTCAAGATTTCTTGAGCATTTCTTTCGACCATTCGACATGAGTCTTTTTCGAACGTTTGACAAATATTGTGGGATCCAACATGAACAATTTTTTGGCTCTAAGTTTGTGTTTCGTACAGTTATGGTAACCTATAACGGTCGTCATTTTGTGTTGAGTAACAAAATGTCTTGAGTTCTAAGACGTCAAAATTATTTTCATGTTAGAGATTTTGGACTGAGCTGGAATTATTGCCTATCGAGATTTTTTTTTTTCACAAACATTTCTGTTACTACTGCTATTACTGAAACGGATAGTTCAGATTGTGAAAGACTTCTTCAACGTGCCGAATAGGTTCCTTCTGGCCAGGGACCCCAGGGCAATCATCTGAAAACAACGTTTCTAATTACGTCCTGAACTTAATAAGAGAGGAGTGCTCCGGTATTGTTCTTTGCTTGAGGTCGCTCTATTGGCGGTCCCTTAAAAGTGCTCTCGGGCCAGAGGAAAGAGCGCGAAGGCGCGACAGACCGTTCTCAAGAATGTTACCACACACCTTTCATGTTTCTCCATCTGTGGAGGAGACTGCCGAGAATAACAGCATAACTGAAAGCACGGCCAATACTTCTCCACTCTGAAGAATTCGCAGAGTTGTTTTTTTTTTCGGTTCGTGAAACCTACGACGCAAACTCGTCGGCTTTGTTCCTATTTGTTGTTCCCTTAAACAAACAAGTGATCGAACAACCCTAAAGCATTGTAACTCATGCTCTAAACTATCTTCTACTCCCTTCTTGTTTGTCCCAAGCCAGCAACAGCTGGTATAATCATTGAATATTTGATGCTGAAATAATACCTCTTCCTCAGAAAGTCCGGCTAAGAAAGAACGAAGAATTACAGAAGTTATTCTTGATGGATGTTAGTTGTTCGTCCATAGTATAATTTGGAAGAATTTGAACGATCCAGTAAAATATAATAACAAAGTTGGAATTTATTTTCTTCAAATAGAGTGCATGAAGGACGGTATAACTGCAATTATGTTTTTAAAACTAGAAATTGTTAGAGTTGTTAATTGGCAGATACAATTCATAGTAGGATATAAATTTTCACTGTGACTTCTGCTAATATACTGCTCCACAAGAGTTAGGGATATCGTATTCAACCGTTCTGAAAAGTATGTAATCTTCGAGAAAATCGCTGCAAAATCATTTAAAACTCAATAACAACTTGAATCGATCCAATAAAAATCAGTATGAGACATTTCGTCAATCTGGTCGCCTTTGTTCTGAAGATTGGTTCTTTGCATATCCTTCATGGATGTTCTTATTTGGAATGGAGTCAGTTTATCAACGGCTTCGATTCGAAACGAGTTTTCTGAAAATGCCAAGATGTAAATTAAAAAAAGCTGAGGCTAATAGGGTTATCGGAATGCTACAGGGTAGCCTAACTCAGGTTGTTGTAGCGGAAAGGCTCCAAGTCAGCCAAAGTGTGATATCTTGACTTTAAAATAGGTTCAGGGAGACAGGTTTCGTGTTGGAAAGACCAATGCTTGGTGGTCGACGAAAAACAACACCTGCTCAGGATCGGTTTATCACCTTTTCGGCTAGAAGAAAAATATACGGGTTGCCTCGTCTGAGATCAAACACTCTGTATACGTATCTAGTCTATTGTGAAATTTTCCACTGAATAGCTACAAAAGATGGCGCCAATCGACATACAGTGTGGCCTGGATTCTGATCTATCAGCTCCAAAGGAGAAATAACGCGTGTAATTTGAATAATTCTTGTGCATGACGTGAAAAAGTATTATTAAGCACGCCCATGGACGCTTCTCCGTTTTGGACCGTGCATCACGCCATCAGTTTCGTAGAATTCCTCGTTGTCAAAATTGATATCAAGATAAATGATAATGACCGGCAATAATAAATGCAGGACGTCTAGAAAATTACGTCATTTCGTTTCGACACAAATTCATCAGCGACCAGGAAATGCTCGAAAAAAAGTCTGACGAAGGTTCTCCGATATTAAACTCAAGCTTTTGAACGCGTGGAGTGAGCTGGGTATATGAGCAATGCGAATTTCGTACATTGGGGGTGTCAGAGATGATTGACGACAACTTTGGAGTTGTCAAATTTGCATCCTTGATGTTATGTTACTCCTTACATCAGCTGATTGATCTTCATGATGATAAAGATAGAAATACTGATAGCATACTTGAGGAACGACAATATAAGCTGGAGTCCCACAGGGGTAATTATGATGACCAACGTTCAATGTCGAATCAAAATTATAATGATGATCAGGAATATTCAGGAAAACGTTGAGAACAACTGTAATCATTTTTCGTAATTGATTATCTTCATTTCGAAAAAGGGAACCTAACAGTTTAGTTTTCAAATTCATATACAGTAATATATGGATAATCCGAACTCTCTATAATCCGAACGACCATAACTGTTGAAATGATCTTCCATTGGCTCTCTGTAATCCGAACGCCTGAAATAGTTGTTGTTTTGCTAGATGATGTACAATACAATAGCAGTTTATTCTGAAACAAGTTGCAGAATGTGCTTCTATTCCAACAAGAATGAGAAATTCGAAAATGAGCGATGAAGGAGCGAGTTTTCGAAGATATGAGTGTTGGAATTGCCTTCTGCAACGACTGTTAGACGATATTTTCTCTATTTCAGTCAAATTCTGTGAAATAATCTCAAAATAAAAATTCTGATCAGTGACTTTTGTATTTCATTTTGGCAGTTGGTGTGACTTACAAAATTTGACAGATTACGGAATTTGAATTGATTTGATTCGAAAATTGAGAGGATCTGAGGTCAGTACTGAAAACCAGAAAATGAAAAAAATAACTGAAAATAATGCTGTAATTAGTTGCATTACAGTGCTACTTCTAGTACTGTAATGAACTCATTACAATATTTAGTTTTTATTTTGAAATAGATATAAAAACTAAGAATCGTAATGAGTTCATAACGATACGTAGTTTTCATTCTGAAATAGATGTTTTTATGTAATGAAAACCATTTTTACTCATGAGAACGTGGTTCGACGAAAATGATTTCTGTAATCTAAACACGTTCGGATTATATATAGCATTCATTATGGTTTCTATAGTGTGTTCAGAAAGGGTAGGGGGTATTTGTATCTCTTGTTACTCTACTTTCTGAAGATTTTTACGAACTTAGGAGGAATTGAAGCATAACATCAGCACCGAAAGCATTCCAAAGATGTGCTAATTTCCGTGTTCGATTAGAAGAGTGCCATCAGCGCGAGGGTTAACATTTGGACAACATAATCTTTGGCCCTCAATTTTCTAAAACCCAACAGGGACAGACTTCTTTTCTGATTTATCGATTTGTTTTTATTAAATATACCCTTTTTGTACTCCCTGTATAATGCGATTGATTTGAGGAACCGAACCGGTCTTGCAAAGTTTCTGCCGGATTATCCAAACATTACCGTTTATATCACGTGTGGGCTCGTTTGAAAGCCTATCAAAAATCTAATCCCCTCTTTTTACAGGTCTTCTTTTAATGCGAACATTAGAAAAACGAATAAATGAAACCGATTCATGCACCGCGATGTACCAATTTCCCAATAGCAAAAGAACGAGTACCTGCTTTGTATATCCGTCATCATTCTATGAAGTATTATAAGCCAGAAGCTACATTAGCAAGAAACGATACCACAATTTGTGACGGTGTTACGTTTGATGAATACTTTTGTGGCATTGAAGTTGTAGCAACCTTGACGCGTCGTTTTAATACCTTCGATAACTGGTTAATTGAGGTAGCAATCTGTAGTGGTAGCGTGATGGGTCGGCCACGTTGAGAAGTCGAACTGGGCATCTCGATCTCGAATTATCGGTTATTAAATCTAGATGATGGTAGAAAAAATGGAAGACGTATAATGTCGAACAATATTCAAGTGATTTTAATTTCGATGACGTTCGCAGATAACATTCTGAGGTATCCGTCTAATCCGTTTAATTTCTAGAATATTTCACAAAACTTGACTGAAATAGAGAAAATATAGTCTAACAGTCGTTGCAGAAGGCAATTCCAGAACTCGTATCTTCGAAAACTAGCTCCTTCATCGCCCGTTTTCGAATTTCGCATTCGTGTTGGAATAGGAGCCCATTCTGCAACTTGGTTTAGAATATACTATCATTGTATTGTACATCATCTTGCAAAACAACAATCATGGTAGGCGTTCGGATTACAAAGAGCCGGTTGAAGATCATTTAAACATTTATGGTCGTTCGGATTATAAGGAGTTCGGATTATCCATATTATCCATTTTGAAAACTAAACTGTAAGATTCCTTTTTTTTCAATTACTTGATTACATTATATACTAGATTAATATTATTATCTATGATGATAACATTGGTACTTTATCTCAAAATTTCCTGAAATGAGTTCTCTTCTCAACAAATCAATACAAATACGATCCACACCCACCGAATATTTGGCCAGATTATTAGTGTCATCCAACAAAATAAAAGCCGAATCCTTCATACTTTTTTTATAACTATCAGGTTCCGTCATTAGAATTTTCGTATTGTTCCAATCCATCATGTGATCGCCAGTATCGGAACACACATCGAATTCAAATCAAATCGAATTTATTTAATCAATCTAAATACAGATTACAGTAATACTTTTACATAAAATTTCATAGTGGTTGATTAGTCTATAATCAAAACTAAAATTATTCAAGTGCGTAATTGGCATTCGCCGCGCACTAAACTTGGAAGTATATTCCAAGTCCGGCTTGTTATGAAAATATTCAAGAATTCTCAGGGAAAACTACCTCCACATTTTGAATAAGGGGATAAAATGAAGCGCTCGTAAAAAGCCTCATGTTTATTAACACCAAATACAATTTCCCTGTAATAATCTCAATCACAGTTTCCATTGTGCAATTTTCCATTATCATTGATCCCTGTATAATGATAGGATTCTTCATACAATTGTTGTGATGGCAGTTCTCAAATACATCGACATCGCAGCTTGAACCTAGGTAGGTAAAGGTATATTTCTATACTTCATACATTGTTGATTTTGAATATGAAAAATTGTGAATTAGTTTGTCTTGAAATAGATCTAGCATTAATTATCTTTTCTTCAATTCTTATTAGGGAAAAATGAACAAAATGAAAGGATTTTGTCATAAGCAATGTACAGAAAGAATTGAAATCCAACAAAAAACATTTTCATGTAAAATATTGCCAAGACGAAGGCGTATTTCTAACATTGTCAAAAAGTTATCAGATCTCATGTAGAGCCAAGTTGCTAACTCTACAGCCTTCATAAGTCCTTATTTCACAAAACTCTATGCCTTGGTCGAAATGAGTGATTTGGCCGTTTCGTAACTATACGAACTATTGTATAACAGAAAAGTTATGAACAGCGAATGAATTTTTCACCTTAAGCTCACGTGGCGAAAGAGAAACGGCCAAGTCATTTATTTCGACCAAGGCATAGAGTCTGTGAAATAAGGACTTGTGAAGATGAAGAGTGTAGAGTTAGCAGCTTGGCTCTACATGAGATTTGATAACTTTTTGCCTCGTCTTGGCAATATTTTACATGAAAATGTTTTTGGTTGGATAAGTTTTTCACAAATACAGGGAATATTGTAAACACAATTTTTTACCTCTGTTTCTCATTCAAGGGTTTAGTTTTCGTAGTTACTCCTACATATCTTGAATCATTTTGGGTTTTTAAAACGGTTCTTATGTTGAAATTAAAACAATTTTTTTTTATTATTATATTTTTATATTGCTTCTAATTCATTTTTGTTTCAGAGACTCCGAGAGAAAACCTTGAAAAATCATTCAGAAATTATGAAATCTAAGGCGATTATGCTCAATATCATTCCGATCAGAAAAAAAAACTTCTAAATAAGAAACAAGAATGAAAAGTTGTGTTCACATCTAGAAGTGACAGTAGAAACAGCGAAATTGTCATAGAGATGAGTGAGCAATGTAAACACAACATCAAAAATAGATTAGAATATAACTGAATTCATTTTGATAAATAAATGTTGAAGCCTTACTATTATATGAAACTTTTTAATTAATTTTGTTTCAGGGTCTTGGAGTGAAACCCTCAAGAGTTCCAGAAACTTCAGAATACATCTGCATACATAACTAATCATCGAGATTCAATTCGATCAGATACACATTTCCATTTTCCTGCACCTATGCATATCTATCTTTCTCACAGGAAATTTTTTCTTGTTGAATTCCAACGCCGCCTGCCGGCTTCTGATGCATCTTCGGCCGCGATTAGCGGCCCCCGGCCATCGAGATCTCCCGATTATCGCCGCTCGGTTTGCGGTTTCTTCACTAACGGCAAACTAATCCGACTTGTCCCGTCAATTCGCAGGGCCGATGACCATAAAACAAGTTATACAGGAAACCGAGGCTCGCGACTCCTCAATGGCCGACTTCTTGGCCAAAACATTGCGCGGCGTCGCTCGCGGTCGGCATCCGAAAATTCGGCGCCTGGGGGCGCTGCGGATGGAGCGCTCTCCAAACTGGTGGCCATCAAGGTCGCCAGAGATTGATCTGGGGTCCGTTTCGATAACAGCGATTAGGTAGGTCGGGCCTGGCCTTGCGAGCGCCCGTAGGGCTTCCTGGTACGAGAAAAGACGCAAATTCGCGAGGAAATTCGCTACAACAAACATTCTTGGATTACCTCCTTCAATCCGAGTCCTGGTCGAACAAGAAGAATGTTTTGACTCGCCTCCCGAGATACAGAAGAAGTTAACAAAGCTATTGTAAAGAAACATCAATACACGATGACAAACTCAAATTCCATTTTCCACTTTAATGTTCATTGAGCCTGGTTCTAGTTCTGGTTTTCACGGACGGGAAGTCCTGCAACTAATGTCTTTATTCAAGGCATTTCAATGAAAAATATCCGCCTCACATAATTCTGAAGGTATCACTTCGATGAAAAAACACGTCAAAAATCATATGAAGGAGACGTTTACTTGTTCATAGGAAGTCACTGTCACCCCTTCTAATTTTTTTAATGGAACACTCTCTACATTATTGGTTCCTCCTCCACAAGAGAATAACCAACTATACAACGTGCAAAAAAAAACAAAATCCATAGATTCCTATTTGGAAATAAACAGTGGAGGATTGTGGATCTTAAAGGATGGGAGATCCAAATTCAGAAAAGCATCGGGAGTCCTTCTCTTTCGAAAATTAAAAATTCAAATTCCATTTGAAAAAATAAAATAGAGGAGGGTTGTTCGTAGGGGATGATAAATTTCAAATTCAAGAAAGCATACGATACATTGCTTTTGAAATTAAAAATAAGTTTTTTTTGGTACGTTTCATAAGTAAAAAGTCTGAATTAGAATAATTCCAATGATTCAAGAATGTCGACAAAAAACCTCGGAGATTACATAATTTTCGAAACTCATTCGAAGCTCGACTTAATCCTGGTATGCTTCACAAGAGTTGGGGATATCGCATTCAATCGTTTTGAAAAGTATGGAATCTCCTAGAAAATCGCTGTGAAATCATTTAAAACTCAATAACAACTTGAATCGATCCAATAAAAGTCAGTAGGTATGAGACATTTCGTCAATCTGGTAGCCTTTTTTCTGAAGTTTGGTTCTTTTCATATGCTTCATGAAGGTTCTTATGTTGAAATGGAGTCAGAGTTTTCTGAAAATGCCAAGACGGAAATTAACAAACGCTGAGGCTCATAGGGCTAACGGAATGCTACAGGGTGGCCTAACTCAGGTTTTTGTAGCGGAAAGGCTCCAAGTCAGCCAAAGTGTGATATTTCGACTTTGGAATAGGTTCAGGAGAACAGGTTCCGTGTTGAAAGACCAAGGCTTGGTGGGCAACGAAAACAACACCTGCTCAGGATCGTTTCGGCGAGAAGAAAGTCTACATCTACGTGTTGAATGCTGCGGACTACTCTTCAAAATGCAGATGGGGTCCAAGTTTCCATCAAAACCATCAGACGACGTTTGAGAGAGGTTAATCTAGGTTCTAGACGTACAATAAGGGGAGTTTCATTAACACGTGACCATAAGCGTCAAAGACTGGAATGGGCAAGGCAACATATCAATTGGAATGATCAATGGCGAAGTGTCCTTTTCACTGATGAATCCAGATATGGAGGATTTTCAAATTCTCGAAGAATAAGGGTATGGACAAACCCACGCATTCATTCTGAGGGGGAAGTGTTATGGTATGGGCCGGGATATGTTTCAACGGGAGCACAGATCTACACATTTGTTCTGGGAATATGACCGCATTACACTATCGGGAGCATATCATTGACAATGTTCTGCCAAATTTTCAAGCTGCTATTGGTGAAACTTTTCAATTTCTAGACGAAAACGCTAGACCGCACTGTGTAGCCATAGTTGAGAATGCGTGCGAGGAGCTTGGTATTCCACATTTACCAATACCTCCGCATTCACCTGATTTGAATTGCATAGAACATGCATGGGATATGCTCCAAAGAAGATTAGATAATCATCAACCTACCGCAGAATCCTTGAATGATCTGAGAGAGCTTCTGCCCCGTTTATGGAACCAAATTCCTCAAGAAATGTTCAACAACCTCGTGTGTAGTATGCAAAGAAGATGTCAAGCTGTTATTGATGCCCGTGGAGGCCATACATTGTATTGATAGTCTTAAAATGCTTGAATTCTCTGGGAATAAACTTTCGTTATTTTACTCGATTTTTTTAACAACCCTGTATACGCTGCAGACCTACAGGCTAAAATTAAAAATCATATTAATATGAATTTTCATCACAAAATTTCATTTAAACTATATTTTTTTGCAATTTAAGTCAATATCCCTAACTCATGTGGGGGAGTTTAATTGAGAATTGCTTTGTTAATTCAATTAAAATGTTACTCTAAGTAAGTTGGAATTATGGAATTACTCCCAATATTTATAATATTATGAGAAAGATGCAGAAATGATCTATTTTGATGAGTTCTACGACCTGTCAAAAAAAGCTTCACCTTGAATATGTATCAATTCATTAAATTTATTAAATTTTCCTCCCAATCAGAATTTTTGACCTGGATATTTAATTGTTTCAATTAATGCAAAACATTATTCTCATTTGTTATTCTTGAAGTCTTTGCAAATATCTATTGCCTTAAATGGCAAATACTTTTGTTTCGGGTTGGGTAAGAGTCACGATGCGTCTACTATGATATTCCGAATTCCGATCATAAATTATGATTAAATGACGTAAGATCAGAAGAAGGTTTCAAATAAAAAGACACAGTTAGTAAACTTCACAATTTTCGAAGACCCTTATACTGGATTCGAAGCTTTAATGTATGTAAATAGAGTCGAGACAAGCCGAGTGTTTGTCTCCCTTGCTTGTAGATGTTAACGCAAAATTATAGCCTACGGATTTCGCTCCTGTTTTTCCCTTCATCTTTCCTAGAGATTTTATCAATTGATGAACATCAAATACCATAAAATCACTTAATAATTGGAGAAATTACGAGCTCTATATTTACCGAGCAAACTTTCCATTTAACTCGATTATCGTAATAAGGAATAAATTGGTTCCTGTCGCTAAAAAATGATTTTATAAAACGTTTGGTTGTCCGCTTAATTTTCAACCATAACAGTAATTTTGTTTGCGCACATAAACGTTATCGATAAATCTCTGTATAATCCTCGCTATCTATACAAACCGCATCGTAATATAAATAAATTTACTTAGAACAGAAGCCACGTCGAAAAGTCGCCATTTGCAACGTTTTAGCATTGAGTGCGCGAGAAAAAAACAAGTATAAATATAGAGTGAACACCGAAAACAATTTATAACAAAATTTGAATAAAATGATGTTAATAATAGGTTCATTTTCTGAGGCGATTATGAGAATCGAAAACTGTCATGCTCTTACATGGCCGCTAATAGGGATTTTTTATTCGTCGAGTTGGTAATGGCTCCATCTATGATTCGAAATTACCGTTGATACACACAAATTCGATGGGCGCTCTTGAATATTTATGAGCCAGACTGGGTTATGTGTACTAAGCATGGCAATTCTTGTGGCAAAATGAATTATAACTATATTACGTTTTGGTACAGGTGCTGTACGAATTTTACCGACCTTGAGGTTTCAATTTTCAATGAGCTCTGGCGAAGAACGAATACGTAATTTCGCTAATGATGTTTGCGTCATCGCGGCAACATTACCGTATGGGAAGCATTGGAAGAACGGTTTAGCATGATAAATTCGAAAGTTATGAAGTCTGGCAGCAATGAGTTTGCACTAAAGGGAATAATTTACGTTCATGTTCACTAAATGACATAGACGAAAAAACATCCAATGTTAATGAATTCATTATTTAGCGAAATAAGTAATTTTTCTAGGAAAAGTGAAAAATTTAACTTGCTATTTGACAGAGGGGGCCAAGACTTTTTACGCCTTGTGTATGCTGAAACCTATCAGCGTTGGAAATTTGAAGCTTGACTGTGAAATTTTAAACCTTTTTAAAACGAGTATTGATGAATATACACTGCGCAAAAAAATTAACGAAAATCTCAAATTTATTCTACAACTGAAGGTGTTCTAAATGATAATTATTTTTATCAGAATTATGCATGCATAATAATGATAGTAATAATAACAATATGTTATCCACTTTCAACGTTTTTCTTCAATACAGATGTTTTTTCCCAGCAGGAATAAAAAAAGATGATATTATCAGATTTTGAATGTATTGGCTCCATTCTAAAATCAGTTGTTCTCGATCAATTCTAGTGATCAATAGTTTTTTATTCGTTTGATTTTCTACACTCGATCGCTATGCAACGCGAAACACGCAATTTGACCCAAGAGGAATGTGCCCAAGCGGTAGTTTTGCGAGAAGAAGGGTGGACATACACAAGAATTGCAGAAAGGTTTGGAGTTCCCCCATACAAGTGTGTCCAGAATGTTGCAGCGATTCAGGTAGACAAGTATGAATGTCCGAAGACCAGGACAGGGTAGAGCACGGGTAACAACTGCCATTCAAGAACGTTACTTGAGAGTTTCTTCGTTGAGACAACGGTTTACAACCGCTCGCCTCCTTCAAAATCAGCTTGAGCAAACTCATGGAATGCAAATTAGCACTCAGACAATAAGAAATCGCCCCAGAGAATATGTCGCGGCAAGAGGCCAAGCTCTTACCCCAGCTCATCGAAGGGAGCGTTTGGATTTTGCGAAAGAGCATTTCCATTGGGAAGAGGACGATTGGGAAACAGTTCTCTTCACAGATGAGTCTAGATTTTGCCTCTACCATTGTGATCGACGTTCCCTTGTATACAGAAGTCCACATGAAAGATATGCTCAGTGCAATTTCCTGAATACTACTGGTTTCGGGGGAGCATCGATTATGGTATGGGGTGGAATATCTTTGACTGCTCGCACAGACCTAGTGGTCGTTGATAATGGAGATATGAATGCTGATAAGTATATAAGGAACATTCTTGAAGAGAATGTAGTGCCTTTGCCCCATACATTGGTGAAAATTTCATTTTTATGGACGATAATGCCAGACCCCATCGTGCGCGCATCGTGCAGGAGTACCTTGAAGAGGTTGAAGTCTCTCGAATGGATTGGACAGCAAGAAGTCCAGAGCTCAATCCAATTGAGCAGGTTTGAGACAACCTCAATAGAAGGCTGAGAAGTTCAGAAAATCATCCAGCTACTCTTAATGACTTAGGAATCCAACTCGGAGAAATCTGGAAAGGATTAGATCAGAACATTTTAAGATCACTCATTTTGAGTATGAACCGTCGTTGCCGAGCTGTAATTAACGCAAGGGGTGGAAATTCCAAGTATTAAATCACTTATCAGCATTTCAGTATTTTGAAAATTGTTCATTTCCTTTCTTTCACATAACATTCGCTGAAATCCTGAATTTTTCTTTCATTTAATGTGTCTTGTTTCGTTCAAAACCTTCCCGAGAAAACATAAAAAATAAGTTATAAGGTCAATGTAGAGTTAACTTTCATTAAAATTGAGATTTTCAGAATGTGCGTTAATTTTTTGGCGCAGTCGATATTCGATTTGAAACTGAAATAATGTTAACGAATTCAACAAGGATTTCTTCAATGAATGAAAAATATTTCAAAGGAAAGGGAATAGGGTTTGCTCCAAACGTTAAAATTGAGGACCTGAATCATAGATTTAGTTGGGTATTATCAATAACGGATGCCCCTCGTACAGGCGATTTTTCCCGTAACGCTCCATTTGCACCGCATCCATTCGCAAATTGCATAACTGTACAGTAGTCGCCGAGCAAATGGATCTCGGATTCTTCATCTGAAGATTTCAGGTTTTAGAACGTCCATTGTGAGTGCAAAGACCACCTCGAGTCGATTTTTCACCCGAGAGTTTTCTTTGGCGAGTCCACGAAACCGAAGGATCATTTCCTGAACCGCCTGTTACTGGTTAGATTGGATTAACTGGTCCTTCGAGCCGGATGCAACGTCGCGAAACGCTCGGAGTACCAGGAGGAATGTTTGGCGGGTTCATTTTCCCTCGGATGATCGTCTTAATCAAGTCGAGATAACGAATGTTGGAATTCTGGTTACATGAAAACGAAATTGGTCTTACCTTTGCCCATTTGGTTGTGTTCGTTCATCTTGGCCTCGTATCCCTGCTTGTTGATACCCATTGTGTTTCTGGTCCAATTGGTGTAGTCGTCTTTTACGTGTTGACCACATTGCTGAAAATGAAACCAGAAGTTAGGATGCAAGAACATTAATTCAGGATGAATCCACATAGCTTTAATGAAGCACTCATTTAGTGGTTGTAGCCTTCAACAAATGAATATAAAGTTGACATTGCTCAAACAGAAAGTGAAACAGAAAAAAACTCAATTTTTGCATATATCCATTTCCTCTATGCCCTAAATTTCACACAAAATTAGAGAAGGAAAATCGTTTTTTTTTCTCAAGAAAATTAAGAAATGAGAAGATAACAAGAGCCAGCGTATTGTTGTATACAGGGTGTTTGTTCTCACTCCGTATATTTCTTATTCCTTTGAGATTAGAAAAATTTCCCGAAACACGAACAAATTCATTTGATATGTTTCGGGAAGTTTTTGTGATTTTTATGGAATAAGAAATATACGAGGTAGCTCAACTGCGAAGAAACACCCTGAATATGCTGTCATGTGATGAGTGCTCTGCATTTTATGAAGGTGAGACTGGCAGTTCACTCGCAGTTAGAATTGAGAAATATAGAAAGTTTATACTGAAGAATAAATCGACAACTGGTTTCTCACAGCACTGCAATACTTTTAAAGACTTTATCGATTTCAATGATATAAAAATTTTAGATAAAGGTAAACGTCTGGACTTTTTGGTATTCCTGAAAATATCTAAGCTCTATCTCAGCTCTGAGAAAGAACTTGCCAATTGTAAATGATCAACTAGATTTCCGCCTATCTAAGGTTTTAACATGTTATTGTATAATTATTTGAATGCGTACTTTTTGTTTTTATGTTTTCAGTTTTGAAAATGGGATAAAACCCGAAACATCAAACATTCAATTAAAATTGTGAAACTTTAGTTTAGTGTATTTTCTTTTCTTTTATCATTTAATATACTTTGTATGGCAGCGCTAGCTTTGGTTTTTTCTGTTCATGAATATTGTTGCCCTGTTTGGTTGAACAGTCTTCATGTAAAAAAAATTGATGCCCAACTGAATTTTTCTATGAGGACTAACAAACAAATCTACACCTACTCCTTGGTTACCAGTCCTCTCAAATTTTGTCCCTCCTCATATTCGCAGAGAGACAACAACTTTGAATTTCCGAAGCTATTCAAAAAGTTGCCAACCACTGTGAGGGTTTTACCTATAAAAGAGTTCAAGCGTAAGATTAAAGATTATTTTAGAAAAAAATGTTACTATTCCTGTGAATTTAATTTTTTGTTTTTTCTCTTTTGTATATTTGACGTATGTTAACACTTGTGTAATAGCATGAATAAATTATTCTTATTCTTCTTATTCTTTAAATTTTTCATGGTAAAGTATATAGATTGGTGCACTTGTGGCAACCTCTATCACTATTTTGAGTGTCGTTGAACATTTGTCTGTTACTTGTGTGATATTTCGATAGACACCCAAGTTAAAGTTCCCAATTAACCGAGATTTTTTCAAGTAAACACACTGTTACCTCGAATTACCGAAATTTTCGGATTACCGAAGATTCGGATTATCTAAAGTTCGGATTACCGAAGATTGGGATTATCGAAAATTCGGATTACCGAAGATTCGGATTATCGAAAGTTCGGATTACCGAGAGACAGTTATATTTCAAAACTCCCGAAGAAATCTCTGCTCCTTCCCCGAACCTCAACCACCCTCCAACCCACCTCCCTTCCACCCCATCCCGAAACCGATTGATTTATTATTTTCTCGGCAACGACGTCCCTTCGGAAAACACACATACATATTTTATGCCGTCTATCGCGACTTCTCCTCCGTCCCCCGGGGCGTCGTACAAGACGTCTCCGTCAATTTTCCGGGCGAGGAAAGCACACACGCGGAATTTTCCGAGCCGTCGGCCGCCCAGACGTCCTTGCCGGAAAACCGACGGACTCGTAAACGGTTTTTTCGAGATTGGCAAATTGAAATATTTCCCGACGATTCGGAAATTCCGGTGAAATCGGGACTCGATCGGCTCCTTTGATGGGCGCTTGAAGGCAGGGTGGGGGGCGAGGGGGGCAAACGGTTTAGCGGCGAGATCAAAGAGCCTTCGGGAGAGGACGAACTTGGTGGAAAATTACTGTGAATCTGGGATAGGAATAATCAAAATTGATTCTTCTTGGTCCATCTAGCTCTGCAAGTTCTTCGACCTAATGATCTATTGCGCCTTCTGACAAAGTTATTCTCACCACAAGAAAAATCAAGATAATAATAATAATAATAATAATAATATAATTTATTGATCCTCTCAGACATAACAATTTTATGTATAGGACAAGTCATAAATAGGTAATAATCAATTCACAAAATTTTCCAAATTATCGTACAAGTACTCATTCACACTGTAGTAACATTTTTGCAAAAGTAATGACTTAACTACTTTCTTAAATCTACCAAGAGTTAAGGCTTGTAAGTTAGGAGGGAGATGGTTAAATAACTTGATACCCTGATACATCGGAGACATTTCAAATTTAGAAGTTTTATGCTTAGGAAACGACATAATTCCCTTGTTTCTTGTGTTATGACAATGAAAACTAGAAAGTTTTTCAATATAATTCTCATTCTCCTTCACGTATATGAGACATCTCAAAATGAAAATAGAGGCCAACGTAAGAATACCACTGTCAACAAAAAGGGGTCTACAAGAAGACCGCGGAGCAGAACCGAATATCATACGCAATATTCTCTTCTGTACTATGAATACCCTATTAACTTCCGAGGAATGTCCCCACAATAAGATATTATAGGACAAATGACAATACACCAAGCTGTAATAGGTGCTAATGAGGTATTTCACAGGAAGAGTATTTTTTAATCTTGACAAGGCATAGTACGAACTATTGAGCTTTTTGCACACAGCATCAACATGTGTGTTCCATTTCAGATGTCGGTCAATATGAACACCGAGAAATTTAATGCTATCATTTAATGGAAGGCAGGTGTCCCGAACACGGAACACAAATCTTCCGGAATCAACACTTGAAAGTGTGAAATGAATGCACTCCGTCTTGTTGAAATTCAGCATAATAGCATTCAACCGGCACCATTCAATGAAGCCCCGCACCAAGACTTCACATAATTCTTGCAACTCCTCTAAAGATTTCGCGGAAACAGCTATAGAAGCGTCATCTGCGAACAATATTATTCTGACCGTCTTCAGCGCCAATTGCTGCCGATGAGACGACTTGAAAATTTCATTCCTTAAATAAATTGGAAGATCATTTATGAACAACAAGAAGAGGAGCGGCCCAAGGACAGAACCCTGTGGTACACCCAGCCTCATATCATGTTCACCAGATAGAGATTCCTGAACTCTTACGGAGGCCGTTCTACCATTCAGATAACTGCGAATCCAGTCTAAGAACACTCCCCTGAAGCCAAAATCATAGCACTTGTCTAGTATAAATTTATGGGAGAGGCTGTCAAACGCCTGGGATAGGTCGAAAAATATTCCCGCGATACAGTTACCGACATCAAGGTTTTCATAGACGAAATTCATAAATTTTAAAGCTCCAGTTTGAGTTGAGCGGCCAGGCCTAAAGCCATGCTGGGCATCATCAAGTATTCGAAACTTATCCAAGTATTCCATCATTCTGTTGAAAACTATTCTTTCAAATACTTTAGAGAATATACTCAAGATGGATATAGGTCGGTAATTCAAAATATCCAATGCACAATTTTTTTTATGAAGTGGAATAACTATTGCTTTTTTCATAAACCGAGGAAACACACCTGAAACAATTGAAAGATTGATAATATGTGTCAAATGCCGCTCTACCTGTGCTCCTATTGTTTTCAGGACTCGCGTAGAGATGACATCAACTCCTGAACTTTTTTTATTTTTGAGGGATATCAGAACATCGTGAACTTCAGTCTCTGAAACTGGATGGAAAAAAAAAGTCTGTGGTTGCATACCCGGAGTAGTGCATGAAGAAGATAATGAACCTTCATAATACCGGTTGAGGGTAGTCTCAGCAATAGAAGTGAAATGGTTGGCGAATATTTCCGCCAAAACACTTGGCTTCTCATACAAAACATTGTTAATTTTTAATGAAATGGACTTCAGTTCCGCGTTCTTACGGCCTGTCATGGTATTTACCAAATTCCACACTGTTTTGTTTTTATTATCTGATCTCTCGATAAGGGCACTATAGAAGCTGTATTTTGTTTTTTTCAATAAGTGATTATAAGAAGATTTGGCATTTTTATATAGATCAAGGGTGGATGTGTTATTGACATTAGTATGTAACCAGTGAATTTTCTTCAGTTCTTGTTTAGCGTATATAATTTCAGGGGTGATCCACTTTTTACCATTTTGAACGTGATCGGTGTATCTTACAAGTGGGCAACATTCTTCAAAGGTACTCAGAATAATGCTGATGAAAGTTTCAAAACAATCATCAAGATTGTAATGAAGGTAAATATTTTCAAAGCTTCTACTTGAGATCTGATCAACAAACTTCTTCAGGTTTTTTTGACTTAAATTTCTCACTACTCTTGAGACAGGTTTTGTTTTTGGGCCAGGATCAATAAATAGTTCAAGTGAGAGAGCCCGATGATCACTTATGTAGGCTTCAAAAACCTCAACATGGCAATTAGATAGAACTGCATTAGTCAGAATGTAATCGACCTTAGAGACAGATGTACGGCATGTAACATCAGAAAATACTCTTGTAGGAGTGTTCGATGTAACATGTAGATCATAGCATTCAATTAAATCGATTAATAATTTGCAATTTAGACATTTGTTCTTAAAAAAATCAATATTCAAATCGCCACAAAGAAAAATAGTGTCAGCTGAATTATAACAATGATCCAATGCAAGTGAAATTCTATCAAGAAAAATTTCAACGTTACCAGAACATGGCCGGTAAACACTTAGAACACTCATGCGAATGTTATGAACTGTCACTATAGTTCCACTTATTTCACACTCCATTTCTTCAGAAAATCTGGACACAAACAAGTTCTTCGTTTGCAGCCCGGTCTTGACGTATATCATCGATCCTCCGTGTGCTCTATTTGGGCGACAATAGCTGTCAGCCTGTATATAACCAGGAATGGTCATGGTTTTCACGTTTTCCTGATCACACCAGTGTTCGACTACGCTAACAATGTCTGGTTCATGTTCTGCCAAAAGTAATTCCATGTTTTCCATTTTATTTTTGATGCACTGAACGTTAATTTGTAGAAGTTTGATGGTAGAAATAGTTTTCAGAATTTCTAGGTTGTTTGATTGTTCACCACTCTCGGCCGAAAAAAGCGATGGACATTAGCTTTATTTGGCCAGTTTGATCCGTCAAGAGCCTTCTCATAATCAGAATCAGGAATGAGTACCTTGAAGGATGAATAACTATCCGGATATTTCGATGAAAGTTTCTCACATTTCGCAATAGCGAAGTTTTTATTTAAAAAACTTTGGAGATCCTCAACAGTAGTCGATGGCTTCAGATTCGATACATGGAAGGCTTTAAATTTCTCAACTCCCTCGACAGATGTACTCCCCGAAAAGCTTCCAACGACCAACGGGCGATTCCTTACATGAGTTGAGCGCTTACGGGAAACGACTTTCCATTCCAATTCATTTTCCTGCTTTTTCATAGATTGTTGTACTTTAGTGTTGACAGCTATTTTATTTGATAATTCAGCGGAAGGGGTATTAAAATTCCTTGCTTCACTACTACCAGGCACACCCAATAAATTCACCTGATCGAGACCCAGAGTTACGGCATGTACAACACCGTGGGATCCATTTGAATTACGAGCGGGATCAACAGTTACGGAATTCTTACGTGTTTCTATATTAGTAACGGATTTATCTGCCGTGGTCTCAGTACGTATGCCTGTTTTCTTTTTTGTTGAGAGATTGTTTATTATCACATTTTTATCAATTAATTCCGCTTCGAGAGTGGAAATTTTGAATTTCAGTAGGGAGTTATTCTCGATCAGCAGAGAATTTTTCGCTTCTAACTCAGATATAATTTTCAAAAGTAGTTCTTGATGGGTTGATTCACCACTTATATTTTTAGGTATATTTTCCGACATCGGAGATACATCAGAAGAATACTCGATCGAGGTTGATATTTCTTCCTCACAACATTTTTTAGCCTTTATTGCACAGCTAGGATGGTAAAGTTTTGTGCAAACATTACACTTCACACTGTTTTTCACAGTTGGACGCTTACAGTAACCACATTCGGAAATTACGATCTTTAAAGATTCGCTCGCACCGACTTTCTTATTCGACATCTTGAATGATAATATTCTGAGTTCTGCCGTGAAATTATGGATAATTCATGAAATGTTTGCAAGAGCTTCCTGCAGTGAACAAACCCATAGAATTTGATTGAAATCAGACGTTGTATTCCAGAGTTATAGCTATCGCAAATTCGGGCTAATGTTCATGAAACACCCCTTATCTCCGAAATTTATAGCCTTAGGATAGAAAACAACCTATTTTTCCGAAAGGCCTGGATGCTTTCACCATTATACTATGGCCTATGACTCGTGAAACACCCTGTTGAACCATGGTGGAAGAATACAAGGTGTGTTCTTGCGCATCAAGTTGCACACTATGACGTCAGTGTGGTCACGGATTCAAATTCTCCAGAACCCTATCAATGAATTTTTCTATTGTATTATCAATTTAAAATTTTGGTGGTTTTGAATTTGAATTCCTCATGTGAAATAAGTACAGAAACCAGAAAAAATCTGTATTTTTGACTTTTGTGTGAAAAATGACGAACTTATGAATGATATCTTTTGAGTCGTTCGAAGGATCTTCAACAAATTTTTGATGAATGTTCTTCATATTATTTCTCAAATACAAGAAATTGGAACTAGACAATTTTCCTTCATTGCAAAAATTTCCCTACTCTGGAGGGAAATTGATTAAACTCAGAAAAAAAAACTAATGTGTGCTTTGACTTGAACAAACTCCAAAGAAAGAGCCATCATTTGAGAGTTCGTACAAATATTTCGTACATCTTTCTCAAACAAGATAATAACAAAATCTCTACTTGGATTTCATTAGTTTTCATGGAAAGGAAAGAATATTTCAAAAGAAGATAAGACAATTTCAAAATTTATCATTTTCACCTCAAATTGTTTATTGAACTAGTTCATGAAAGCTTCAGATGAATTCGAAAGATTACATTCGACGAGTCTTAAAAATATATATGTAAAAAAAAAGAAATGTCTGTTGAAATAAATCGAAAAATTCATTTTCAAGTGATGAGTTTATTATCCGAATTTTTTTCACAAATAGGTTTTTTATATGGGTGAAAAAGTATATTTCTATCATATATTCGTCCCAGTATGAGTTTCTGTCAGGAATATTTAATTCAAAAGGAAAAATTCAAATTAATGAACAGAGGATTATACTTAACTGCATCAGATAGTTCTCTGAATTCTCAATAATTATTCCTTTAAATATCCAACAAACAGATACACGTGATCCTAATTTTCACCTTAAAAACAAGAATATTCCAAAAAATTCCGATAAAGAGGTACGAACGATAATTTGTAAGAAACAGAGGTAGACCATTTCAAATAATTTGTCCAGAGTGACGTCATGCGCCAACATGAACGAAAATAAGATTCGTTACGAACACACCTTGTATTCTTCCACCATGTATAGAACAATCTGTATACCATTTTACGGTATTTCCTTCAAGATTGTGGTTGCTGTATTCCAGCTCCCATTCCTCTCTTTTGGATAGAATTATACTGAAGTTTTTCTCAGTGCACATTTTCTTGATCATTACGTCACTAGGAAGGCAGATGAGATGTAACACCCTTTATATTTCAGAATCATTAATTACTGAAACTCATCTTCAGATCTTCCAGAATTTTGTCCGAAAATTTATAACATTTTTCCCCGCCACCCCCTCGCGGGGGGAGCAGCAACCCACTCGAATTTTCCACAATCGATTTGCCCAATTTTCCACCAGGTACTCTCGCAGTTCTGTGCCCATTCCTCTCAACGAGAAAAACTCCGGGTAAGGCGTACGAGCGTTGTCTGGTTGCTGTGGTAACCGCAAGGTCATATCCCTCACCCCCACCACGTCGTCGGGCATTCCCCTGGTTTGGGGGCGGTGGAGGGGGTATACGTATAACGTCTATCAACATTCGCGGTGTTTTGATAATTAGCAATTTGGCGAATCAACACTTACTCGAGGGCCTGATGGCTGAAGATGGAATCGAAGGTTTATGCAAACATTCAATTCTGATATCAGACGAAGGGAAAATACCAGAATAATCCTTTGGTGAGAAACATGAGGAATTCGTCCCAGCCACACTTTTTTCCTTGGTATCATCTTCCTCGAAAATATCTTTTAGTCTTTAAGTTTTTTCACCTCTCTTCTGCAGAGAAGAGGAATCATCAAAACTTTTTCTCAATGGACGTGAGAAATTTAAGCTTAGCCTAAAAATCTTTAGAAGGAACTTGACAACCTGAATTGGGTAAAACAGGGAGACATGCCTAAGATAGATGCATGCAGACGTTTTACTCTTGCCGTTCTTGAAAAATCATGTTGAAAAAGCAATGAAGTTACAATATATTCGGTGATATAAAGTTGGTCAGTACCCAAAAGTTTGCAAGGTGTTTAGTTTGATCCCAATGTTTATTAAAAATCCGCTGAAAGTCGACGTTCTGTCAAAGAGAATTGTAAGTTGGGTTATTAAAAAAGCTATATTCACTAATCTAACGTCTTATCTCGGAATTTGCTGTAACCTAAACAGGTGGGTCATCTATCCCATGGGTTTGGGATAGATGACGCATGACGTCTAGGGATAGATGACGCACAATATTTTTTATTTTCAGACCTGAAATGCCTACTTGTCCCTCTAGTCGTAAGAGTACAAGAGGGAAATGGATACATGAGGACTTGTCGAGTGCGGTTTTTACAAACGATTCCACACAAGACGAAACTTTTGATGAAAATGAATGCGTAGGATACTTGGAGCGCTACGAAAATACCAAATAGACAGCGGAATGTCGCAGGTGGTTTCCTGACACGTGCACATCCTTCGAAATATCTTGTATGCCCTGTGGGAAGAGAACAAATTCACAAAAGTGAACATATTATGTTGAACCCCCATTAGCAATCTCTCCCATACCCCATGCACCCATGGGATGCGAGAGAGATTGCCAAAATCAGAATTTTGTATTTTATTTTATTTTTGAAAAATGTTCTAGTTTTTCTTCATGTTGATGTTATACAAAGTTTAATACCTAAAGAATTATTTATGATTTTTTTCGAGAACTTGATAATCTTTAAGAAATTCGGGAAAAGTATGGTGACTATTTCACTCATTCCATTTCTAGTGAGAAAGTTTCCAAAGCTACTCTCGTTTCACAGCGATAAAACATGTAAGCCGACAAAACTTAGCAAGTTAGATCCGTTTGCACCATCGTTCCTTAAAGTTAAGGATTCCTTAAATATTGACAGTTGCACGACTGTCACTCAGAATATAGAACAATATTTCATTATCTATGAAGGGACCTTTAAATAGTAATATCTAGTGATATTTCAGTTTTTCATGTTGTTTAACTTCACCCTAGTTCAATAAAGCCTTTTCATTGGCTGGCCGGATACAAATTAAAGTTGTCATTTCTTTTAACCTAACTTTACTGTCATTTTGACGATTTCATGCTAGTTGAAATTCAAAATTTTCTGCTATAATTTCATAGAAAACAAGAAATGTTTGACAAATTATTTTAGGTTAGAATCCAATTCTTAAATTTGAGGTTAGGTTTAAGGATGAAAACGTCACTTAAATATTTAAGGAACGATGGTGCAAACGGATCTTAGACCCGTTTGCACCAACATTCCTCAAATATTTAAGTGACGTTTCGATCCTTAAACCTAAACTCATATTTAGGGATGGGATTATAACCTGAAATAGTTTGTCAAACTGTCTGAATATTTGTTGTTTTCTATGAAATTATAGCAAAAAATTTGAAATTTCAATTAGCATGAAATCGTCAAAATGACAGTAAAGCTAGGTTAAGGAAATGACAACTATCATCTATAGCCTACCAGCCAATGAAATGACTTTATAGAAATAGGATGAAGTTAAACAACATGAAAAACTGAAATATCACTAAGGATCCCTTACGGGGATTCTGTTTGAGTGACATTCGTGCAACTGTCAACCAATTTAAGGGATCCTTAACTTTAAGGAATGTTGGTGCAAACGGGTCGTTAGTATTTCAGCCAAAATATTTTGACATTTCTCACATTCATAGAAAACTTATAGATCTTATTTCTGATCCTTTCATCAGAGTTCTTGGTTTTGACCTCCCCAGATTCTCCTGGTCTGTTCTAAATCGCATTAGAACAGGCCTTGGACGATGCAACAGCATGCTCTTCCGATGGAATTCGGTTGAGAGTCCTAGTTGTGAGTGTGGGGAAAATGACGAAACTATAGAATCTTATAAATAGTTGTCCCATTTATGAATTTCAAGATGGTTTCGAGGCTATACATAAAGTAACAAATGCATTTCTAAAATCGGTGGTTAATTTCAAAATAATTTGATTTATTCTGAATAATCGGTTTTTTTTCTGTATTTGTCTTTCTTCATTTCAGATTGAGAATTGCGAGCCGTTTTGGGAAGAATCTGTTTATCTGAGCCCATCGACGGATAACATGAAGATCATCACACTGATGTCTTTCAAGATTTTCCTGATATTTAATATTTTATGTTATTTTTTTACGGGGACACAGGTTTTTTCGGCTGAGGTTTTTTTCCCCTGGCCCTATAGTATCGTATGATACTAGTGATGATAGTATCGTATGATTATTATATAGTATCATACGAAGAATGTTATGATACCCCGTTTTTTTTTACCTCAGCTTAGGTACTTTTTGTTTCAACATTTATTGTATTATTTTAACTCTCTTTATCATAAGAATATATACATAGAAAACTTGGGAAATGAAAACCATAAAGAAAACAAACAACGTTCAGTCTAAACAGTCGTCAAAAAGCGCAATCCGCGTCAAAACGTGGATTGGGGAATCCCAAACATAAGACATTTTCTTGCAAAATAGTCATGTCGAATACCACTCGAGATGAAATTTAAGCAGGTAAAATTTCCCTCTTTTAACATTCAAGTTTGTTGCTTACCGGCAATTTCGCTCATGACATTTTTTCCAAAATCACTCGTCTAACGGCTCGTGATTTTGATACAAATGTCATTCATGAAATTGCGTAAACAACAAACATTTATATAACAATCGGGAAATTTTGCCAGCAAAATTTCACCTCTAGTGGTATTACATAATCACAAAACATTAGAAACTCAGATATAAATGTCAATCTCGTCAAATCCAAATGAACAAATGTCATTTTGTCATATCAAGCAACTTAAAGCTTAAACTTTAGCCTAAAATTCTTCAGGGGAATCTTAACAACCTAATCACCAGCAAGCCAAGGAGATGAAAGCTGATACTGCAGACTGATCATAACAATTTTTCAGGAATATGAGAAAGTTACCACAATTTTTTTCTCATTGTGAAACCATTATGTGTTGTTCAGTTTATTTCTGTTTTAACTTTCTTGTTAACTTGTGAATGAGAGGTATATGAGGACAGGAACGCGCACAGATGGAGATCCTAGCTGTCCACATTTGGTTTTAATCAGACTGATTGGTATAGCTAAATCTGAGTCCTCATTGACTCAACGATGACAACAGTAAGATCCGATTGTAGAACCTCCTAATTCTTTTGCGGCATCCATCTTCTTCTTCTTCTTTGGGTGCTATCGACTGACTAATGGATGTTTGCGATCACATGTGCCATCTCTTCTCTATCCCTTGTGGTATGAATTAGTGTCTGTATGTCATTCACTCCTGCCCACTGTCTTATGTTCCTCAACCAGGACAATCTCTTTCTTCCTACTCCTCTACGGCCTTCTATCTTACCCTCGATCAACAACTGTAAATATTAATATTTTTCGCTCTTCATGACGTGCCCCAGATATGCAGTCTTTCTCTTTTTAATGGTAGTTAACAATTCACGTTCTTCGTTGATCCTGGACAGTACTTCAACGTTTGTCATTCTTGCAGTCTACGGTATCTTGAGTATTCTGGATCCATCGGGGACAATTTTATGTTTACCTCCCAGCTGCGTTCTACAACTTTTAAGGTGACGGAAGATATCAACATCATGATGAAGGACTTACAACCCCTTCTAGCATAAAACTCCCATCATTCGAACCTAGGAAGCCTCCACAATAACCGTTTGCGAACGCGAAAGGCTCCAAACGACCCTCCTAGTCCAACAAGTGTTCCAATTCCCAAATATGGGTCAGCAGAATCTCGACGTGGGGTCGGAACAAATGGAGCGTTTTCGGCCTCGTCCGAAGGGTCGATTAATTCCGACGACGAATTTATCGATTGTCGCCGGAGGGTGTAGATCACCCTTAATCAGGGAGGACTCGGGGTGAAATTCATCAGGGTTTTCGGTTGACGACCTGTTGATACCTCGTTGTTGGGTTTTGAAGAGTTTGAAACACAATTAATGCGTTTGAGCCAAGAATTCCGTTTTGGTTACAACTTGCAGCAGTTCAAGACACGTTAAAACCGATTTCTACCAAATTCATCTCGGGACGCTTGAGAAGGCGTTATAAGCTCAGCCTTTTCCCGAGAGTTGCATATAAAAAAAAATTGAAGGTCGATTTAGGTTCGGATTTCAGAATATTATAAAAAATGGTCAGGATCATTCTTCTAGAGTTATTGCGCAAGTTGGCTGCCTGGGGATAGTTATCTATATACTTCTCTCATATCCTGGCCCTTGATAGGACTAGCAGAAGTTGAACCTCTAGGGAGATTGAATTATTCATGTTTCAATCTTAATGAGAAGTGTTTTCTATTGTATGCTGCCTTTCGCCATTTATTTCACAACTTGTCCTATCATCCTGATGAAGGTCCCAAACTAAGGACCGAAATATAGATGTTAAAAGACCAAATGTTGTATTGAATAAATTGAAGCCCTATGCCGAGTACCCAAACAAGAATTTAGAAAATATATATTCTTATGAAAAAGAGAGCTAAAATAATACAAAAAATGTTGAATCAAAAAGTACCTAAGCTGAGGTAAAAAAAGAACGGCGAGGTTCAGGACCCCCCCTTCTCCTACTCGAAGCCCCAGGTGCCAACACAGGAGCGGCAGATACAGGAATCTGTAAGAGAAAATCTACTCGATATATATTTATATCGTGATCATCTTCATGTGTGATCATCTTCATGTTATCCGTCGATGGGCTCGGATAAACAGATTCTTCCCAAAACGACTCGCAATTCTTAATTTGAAATGAAAAAAGACAAAAGCAGAAAAGAAACCGATTATTCAGAATAAAACAAATGCATTTTACAAATGCATTTGCTACTTTGAAAAACATCAACATTCAGATTTCTTGGCCAAATAATGTTCGGAGGTTTATAAATATTTATGACAGAAATGTCACAGAATTTGAAAGAAATGAAAAAAAAAACTCCATCAATTTCCCCTTTCCGAATCTGTTGGAAATTACGAACTGATAATTTTTTAACAGAACAAGCTAAACTTGTAAAAAATCAATTAATACATAACTTTTAACTGTCATCCTTCACGAGGATTTTTTTCTGTTGCCGTGTGGGTTTCTTGCAGAAGAATCATTTCGATACCATGTTCTTCAGCCAATTTGGAGACGTAATCACACTAGTCCTTCGAAATTCCTTCGATATTCAAATTCAAAATCCACAAATTCTAGCTCTCTGGTCGTGAGGGTTTTTCAAACCGGATACAACCTTCCAGGTGATGATTTTTCGGCACTTCAGATGCTTGAAGACCGCTACAGGACCCCAGTGAAAGGCAATCATCTCCCATAGATAAACCAAACATGTTATAACACAAGAAAACAGAATATTTTTCAGGACCAAAAACTAAGACATATTCCGAGAATTGTCAAGATGAAGCAAAATGAAGAGGCCCATTTAAACCATAATCTGACACAATTCTCATTGAAATGAAAGAAAAAAAATTCAGGTCTACTTGGGTTTTAATTTCCAAGCGAAAAGCAATATCATAGTTTTGTCCCAGAATATTACAGCCTCTCTATGGATGCTCTAACAATTTTCCAAGCTCGCCATATCGATCTTCAGCTGTCCATCTCTTTCCCCATTCACAGACAGCATCGCAGATCGACCTGACCTGCCTCACCCTCCCGCGATCTGGAGCGATTTCAATAGCTGCTACGCCTCCGCGATCTCCTCCCGGACCCCCTGGTGCCCCCCGACGACCTGTTTACACGAGTTCTAGCCAGGCAGCGGCTGCTAGGACATCGTAGGAAACATGGGAAGGTCAGGGAATGACGAAGGAAATGTCGAATACGACGCAGTTGGCTCTGGAGGGGTTTCCTGGTTGTTGCGCTCGATAATGAGCTCCGAGTTTTTTTGCATCACCGGTTGAAGCCGGTAAATATCGTTGGGGTAGGTTGCTGCCACGACCCTGCGGATCCTTGTTGAGGCTTTGGCTTGTTTGTTGTCGATCCAAGTTCATTTGTGTTTCTTCGGCGAGACAGGCAAGGGTTTGAAGACATTTCAGCGTGTATTACACCAATCTCCCACTATCTAAACTGCTATCTATTGAAATATTGTCTGGGAGGTCTCTGCATTTTCCTGAAAACTTGATTTGGGTTTTCTCTCCCAGTCTCTGAAACAGGGAACAATTAGAAAAAATTTTTGAATAATATAATAAAGGCCCCTGCGTGAAAATTTGAGCTCCAATTGTCACGATTCTTCGGAGTTGAATGAAAACTAGTAATTGTCTGACGAAGTCTGATTTTTAAAAGTGTTTTCTTATTGTTCATTGTTGGGCAACAATTTCTTCTCGTAAAGATTTGGCCCCTGGCAAATTGGTGCTCAAATTTTTACGCAGGGTCCTTTCTTATATTATTCAAAAAATTTTTCTAATTGTTTCCTATTATAGAGACTGGGAGAGAAAACCCAAATTAAGTTTTCAGGAAAATGCATAGACCTCTCAGACAATATTTCAATGGATATGGGATAATCATGTTGATAGAATGGCACCTGACAGATTAGCTAACATCTGCAAAAATAGCGAAAGATCCATAGGAAGACCAAAAAAAAGATGGAAGGACAACTTACTTACATCAACAACAACAGAAACAGAATGAGAAGCAGACAAGCAGGAGTAATCCTAGTCAGACGAAGAAGAAGAAGAACTCGAAATAGCGAGCAGAATGCATCGAGATCGAAATATACTTATACTGACAAAGAAACTGCAATACCCAGAAGGAGCTGTTTAAATTCTAAATTATTTTTGGTGAAATATAGATTGTATAGAAAGGAGTAAATGATTGAAATCTGAAGAAAAAAAACGGAAGGTTTACAATTTTTTCAATTAAATTTGTAAATAATGTGTTTGTCCACCGCGTTATCTATAGAGTCCTCAACACGTCTTGGCATTGCTACAAGAATATGGTCTATTTCTCCTTGAGAGATACTGTCCCAAGCTACCTGTACTTCATGTCTCAGTCCGTGGGGATTGGGGTAAATTTAAAAGCCCTCTACCCATGATGTCCCAAACATGCTTTATGGGCGACAGATCGGGGGATCTGGGCGGCCATGGCAAAAGATTTACATGGGTCGTTTCAGAAATGTTCAAACTCATTCTAGCAACATGAAGTCGAGCAGTATCTTGCTGAAATATTGAATTCTCGAGTCGGTTAAGGTAAGGGAAAACATATGGCTCCACTATTTCTTGAAGGTAACGCAGCGCTGTCATGTAAACTCGAATGAAAACTGAAGGTTACCTACTTGCAATAGAACTCCTTACCATAACGGCAAATGTCCGGTGTACAGGGTATCCCAAATTGCTTGATTTTAGCTGTTTCTGGTGCTTCAAGACTAGATAGGTAAAAACGTTGAAAGAAGTTGTGGGCTCGATTTCCGTGAAAACCGTTTGACGATATCTTCATTTGTTTTGAAGATATATCAAAATTTTGAAATTTTTTCGATGTGCCATAACTTTTTCATTTTCGAAAATGTCTGAAAAAGATAAAAACTTTCAACAAGCACTTTTTCACTGGGAATATGACATCAATTAAAATTTTTTTCATCTTCAAATTTTATTTATTCCATAAGATAATGTTTTTTTCCACGAGAAAAAAATATTGAGTACAGTTTCTTATTTCCGGTGAAAAAGCGCTTCTAGAAAGTTTGAAACGTTTTCAGATATTTTCGTGAATAAAAAAGTTCGAAATCGATAATTTTTCAAAATTAAAAAAAAAATTAAGATATCGTGAAACGTTTTTCGCAAATGGTGTTTTCACGAAAATCGAGCCCAGGACACCTTTCGGTGTTTTTACCTATCTGATCCAGAAGTACCTGAAACAGCCAAAATCAAGCAATTTGGGATACCCTGTACATGATGCTCAACATCAAAAGGAGGGTCACGTCTTTCTCCATGGTCTACCCCTTCTTCGGCCATCATGTGCACCCAAGGAGAATCGAGATTCATCAGAAAATACGACCTGATACTATTCCACATTCCAATGTTGTCGTTCTCTGCACCACTGTAATCGTTGCCGGCGATTCGCAAACGTAAGGGGTAACACAAGATGGCGTCGATAATGCTACAGTCCGAAAGACTTTATACTGCAGTAAATCGTTCGGGGAGTTCTCCTAACCACTCATCAGCCAAAGATCGAGTTGTCGCAAATCGGTTTCTAATGGCCATAAGTCTTAAACGTCGATCTTGACTTCATTTGACAGCTTCGACGTCCTGTGCCTACTTTTGGGCATTATCAAATCACATTTCATAACAGCAGTTGGATTTATTCAAAAATTGGGGGTGAGGGTTGTAGTAGCAAGGGTTGAATCGCTATGCGTCCGTAACCTACATCTTAAGTAGTCCCCCTCGAAACAGAAATCGACCTTTCCGAGCATTTCTTCCCTATTTCTGTTCGTACGGTTAAAAATTTTCCGTAATGACCCGCCTTTCTTAGACCAATAATAAATTCTACCTCTTTCAAATTCACTTAGCTGGCAATAAATTCCGAGTACACGTGCTCTAGTCATTTTAACAAAAACTAAACATCGACTTTGGATTTCCTCGAAAGGCTTGTTGTGAAATTAAAAAAAAAACGAAAAAAACAACTACAATATTTAAGTAACGAAAAATGTTTACATGCAAAAACCATCAAGATTTTTTTCTCCAAATATTAATCATTCACTCCTTGCTAAACTTTCCATGTTTTATCGAAAAAAAATTTAAACACATCCTTCTGGGTGTTTTTTGTCAGATAGCATATTTCGTGACCAACCCATAACTTCTCATGAAGCCATTTCCATCAAAATCCAAATCTTCTAGACTGTGAAACTAGGGATGATCCTAAGCCTGGATGTGTATGATGTAGAGATCAAGTGAGAGATGTAGCTGGGATGGATTGAAAGGAATTCATACAGAATTGACGACAAGAGAAACTCGAAGAAATGAATAAGAGTGGACTATCATGATGTTCTGTCTATCTTATCTGTTGAAGACGGTCAATGAAACAAGAAAGGAACTTCATAAAGCAGTAGACCATTTTTTAAACCAGAATCTTCATTGTTAATCATGCACTGAATGAAATTCAAGTAAATTGTAGTGTACCAATTCAATATTCAATCGAGTAAGTAATTGTTGAATCAAGCCAATTTATAGATTCAACAAGGTGTATTAATTAATATTCAACAAACCCATCAGGGACTAGGCAATATTCTGAGCCTACCTTAACCCAACATCAGACTCTTCAGATCGATCTGTTTACTCAACAAGTCCCCACCTAGAAAACATAATTAACTCGTCATAACAAGTTTTCGAAGAACCATCCTCCTACAAATTGTATGACCCAATATCGCCCCGTGAATATATCGAATTTTAACGAAGCGAGTGTATTTTTCTGGCGGATATGAGAAATGGGAATCTGAAAAGGCTCCTCCCATTCGTCCTTCACCCTGATCTACCCTAAATAATCAATGCCACTCCTAGCAACTGACGATGTAGGATACAGGATAGAATGCGCAGTATTCCATAATTGAGGACTCTTCGAATGGGTCCTTGGTTCCACTATTTTTAAGGCGTTTTAAATATATACCCTACTAGAGATTTTAAAGAATATCGTTCTCACCTAGATTCTAATTCAGACTGTTCAGGGTTTAAAGAATCTCGGCAATATTAATTGTGCAATAATTTGTACCAAGTATTTTCTACCCTTCTTCAGTGTACTCCAGTAAAGTGCGATTAAAAAAATGCTCTACCTCGATCAATTTTGGATTCAGAGTAATGTAAATTGCTACCATAACTTTGTGTAGGCAATTTCTAAGTTTGCATAAGCATGCGAAAATATCTCCAACAAATGAGCGTCTTACATTCACATCGCTAACGTCTTCAATATTTATTTCAATATTCGGAATCATAATATTAGTAACATTATTACTATTTTGGTAAATAGCTACCCCACCTTTTGGAACAGTATCTCATTCGAATTGAACAATACAATTGAAATTAGGTATTTCAATCGGATTATCAGGCGTCATGCATGTTTCGGTAAGAAGTAACACATTGGTTTGTCTCGTGACTGAATCTTGCAAATCGTATTTGTGACTCTGTAGAGTTTGGCAATTGAAAGTCATTATTGAAATGCCATTTCTATCACTAATGAAACCTAAGACACTTTGAGCTATCGTCTGAACACTATTTAAAGACAGTCTTTTGAATTCTTGCAACAAAGATGAAGTCGATGCAGCTTGCCTTCGATTATGATTAAACTTAAATGCAGAATTATATTTTTTTGTCGTAAAATGCATATTTTCAATATTAGTCACCCGAGAGAGTGCAACATAGACGAGTTCCTGAGAATGTGATTTACTGTACTCATATACTATTTCGTCAAGAGTTCCACCTTGCGACTTATGTATAGTTAGAGCAAGAGCTGGAGTTAATGGACAATGTTTGCGTTTGACTATACATTTTCTATCCGATGTTAATGAAATATTTGCCGTTCGTAATTCAATGGGAACAGCGAGATTGCCGACTCCATTTTGCACTACTATGCACTGCTATGGAATAGCTTCTTAAAAAAACATTTACAATGGCTTCGAGGTAACTGCCTTGTTTAAGCAAGTGGTTCATTGCTGAAGATCATAGCGAGTGAAGTAACAAGTGGTTACCACAAATCAAATAAGAATTTCATAGAGTGCTCAGGGTGACAAAGAAACTCATCAGTATTGTGCAAGCCAGCAACAAGCTGCTATCTTCTGAATTTGGATGGAAATTCAACCATTTGAATTGGATTTGGAGGGAACTAAACCTCCACTGATCAATCTAGCGTTACACGTAGAAATGAATAAGACATTTGTAATTTGTAGAAATATATAGTTACTGATATGGATCTAGAATTTTCGAATAGAGACCCATACACCATGAAAACTTTCACAATGGCTCTAAGCCAACTGCCCTGCTTAAGCAAATGGTTCATTGGTGAAACGAGTGAAGTAACAAGTTGTTACCCCAAATCGAGACAAGATCTCACAGACTCTTCAGGGTGTTGTAGTCAAGCGAGCAACAAGTTGTTTGTTTCTGAATTTGAATGAATCCAGATTTGGGATAGTGCGGAGTAAATGGAACATCTGTTCGAGGCATTGATTGATTGGGCTGAATTTTTCTGGTTATAATGAAATGGGTGAGATACTCAGAAGACTGTGAGAAGCTGTCCAATTCAGAACCTTCCTTATGAAGAACTCAAGAGCAGATTCTTAACCGGCCCCCTCAGTTATCAGTCTCGGGAATTTTCCGCTGGAAAACAGCTAATTTATATCTCGCCTCCATTCCTTCAGACTCCTGTATAAACCCCCCAACCCCCGCGGGAATATCAAATTCCTCCGAGCTGTAATTACTCCCTGAGACGACCGAAAACAACGTTCTCGTCTCCGACGCGTCCTTCACCCTGATCTACCCTCCACGGCGTCCCCAACCACTCCCAACAACCTCCAACCTTCGCCGCCAACGCACCACCCCCCTGCCCCCCTGCCGCGGTGTTGCCAGATTATTTATTCAAGTAGTTTTTGGTCCTGAAAAATATTCTGTTCTCTTGTGTTATAACATGTTTGGTTTATCTATGGAAGATGATTGCCTTTAATTGGGGTCCTGTAGCGGTCTTCAAACATCTGAAGTGCCGAAAAATCATCACCTGGGTGGTCGTATCCGGTTTGAAAAACCCTCACGACCAGAGAGCAAGAATTTGTGGATTTTGAATTTGAATATCGAAGGAATTTCGAAGGACAAGTGTGATTACGTCTCCAAATTAGCTGATGAACATGGTATCGAAGTGATTCTTCTGCAAGAAACCCACACGGCAACAGAAAGAAATCCTCGTGAAAGAGGACAGTTGAAAGTTATGTATTAATCGATTTTTTACAAGTTCAGCTTGTTATGTTAAAAAATTATCAGTTCCTAATTTTCAACAGATTCGGAGAGGGGAAATTGATGAGGTTTTTTTTTCATTTCTTTCAAATTTTGTGACATTTCTGTCATAAACATTTGTAAACCTCCGAACATTTGGCCAAGAAATCTGAATGTTGATGTTTTTTAAAGTAGCAAATGCATTTCTAAAATGCATTCGATTTATTCTGAATAATTGGTTTCTTTTCTGCTTTTGTCCTTTTTCATTCCAGATTAGGAATTGCGAGTCGTTTTGGGAAGAATCTGTTTATCCGAGCCCATCGACGGATAACATGAAGATGATCACACTGATGTCTTTCAAGATTTTCCTGATATTTAAATTTTTTTTTTTTACGGGGAGACAGGTTTTTTCGGCTGAGGTTTTTTTCCCTGGCTGTATAGTATTGTATGATACTAGTGATGATAGTATCGTATGATTCTATAGTATCATACGAAAAATGTTATGATACCCCGTTCTTTTTTTACCTCAGCTTAGGTCCTTTTTTTTCAACATTTATTGTATTATTTTAGCTCTCTTTTTCATAAGAGTATGTATATTTATTCAAGTTTTCTTCAATTAATCCTCAAAAATTCTTCATATTTCTGCAGTGGCGTGAAATGTCATTTTGATGTCAATATATTATATATATAATTCGATATTTAGTTTCAAATTTTTTGTATAAATGAATATTATTTTACATAGTTGCAAAAATACGTGATTCAAAAAATTTCTTCATATTTTAGTGTTTTTCCTAAAATATTCTTATTTTCCTTATCAGCTCTTTTTGGGGGCTGAAATTCTGCATATTGAAGAAAATTCTTCATATCTGGCATCACTGCCCTGCCGCGTCGGCAGCTCATCGGGACTGGGATAATGGAAAGGCGAAGAGGTAGGGTTGAGCAGCCGGGACTCAGGCTGTCTGATGGCATGGAGACGGCCATGATGTGCAACCTGACCTTCCGTACTCAAGGAGGCGTTGGAGAGGACGCATCCGATCCCCGCACCTTCGCCTACGAGGTAGACGTCGTCTGAAGGGGGAGCTTTTTGCGACGTCTTGCGGTTTTTCTCGCAGGGGTTGATGTTGTACAAGTTGTTCGTCGTGATAAGGAGCGGAAAACTGCACCCACTTTGGATCTTGCTATAGGGTATCGAAGTTAACGGAAATGCGCTGTTGCCGCGTTGGAATAATTGGAGGAGGATCTGAAGAATTTTTCGTTATATTTTTGTGCTTGCTGTAGCAATGTGACAATTGGTGTTCACGATTAATCATTACATTCATAAAGATATTGAAGGCACCGAGGATATCTTGACAAGCAACCTTCTGACTAGTTACCTTTTGGATCTTGTAGTTTCAAAGTGCTAAAGAAAGTTTTTGGAGTGTAATCAATGGATATCTATTGAAATATTGTCTGGGAGGTCTTTGCATTTTCCTCAAAACTTAATTTGGGTTTTCTCTCCCAGTCTCTGAAACAAGAAACAATTAGAAAAAAAACTTTAATAATATAGGAAAGGCTCCTGCGTGAAAATTTGAGCACTAATTTGTCAGAGGCCAAAACTTTACGAGCAGAAATTGTTGCCTAAAAATGAACCACAAGAATACACTTCGAAACTTAAGCTTAACAGGAGAAACATCAAGACCTTTAGAAATCAGAAAACTTGAACATAAGAATAACATGAAAAATAGAGATATTGGTAGATCGCAGATAGCAGATCATGTGTGTTCCAATACCGGCAATCAAATGATGGATTGGAATGAAACAAAAATTCTAATGACGGAACCTGATGGTTATAAAAAAAATCAAGGAGTCAGCCTGTATTTTATTGGATGAGGCTAACAATCTCTCCAATTGTTCAGTAGGAATAGATCGAATTGGGATGGATTTATTGAAGAAAGAACTGGTTTCAGGGAATTTTGAAATAAAATAACGATATCAACATCTAGTAATCAATATTAATCTATGTTCATCATATATTGGCAAATGTCAATCCAAAAATCAAAATATTGTCACGATTCTACGAAGTTGAATGAAAACTAGTATTTGTCTGACGAAGGAGTCTGATTTAGACTCCGAAACATTACGATTAAGAGTTCAAAGTGTTTTCTTTTTGTTCATTGTTAGGCAACAATTTCTTCTCGTAAAGTTTTGGCACCTGACAAATTAGTGCTCAAATTTTCACGCAGGGGCCTTCCTTATATTATTCAAAAAATGTTTCTAATTGTTTATTGTTTCAGAGACTTGGAGAAAAAACCCTAATTGAGTTCTCAGGAAAATGTAATCAATGGAGTGGAGTTTCAAACGCATGTTTCGATTCGGTATGTCTCCGCAAATTAATGCATATAAGCGAACAGTATACCAAAATTCACTTGATTAAATTGTACAGGGTGGGCAAAATTGGTGATGCAGGAACCACAACTTTTCAACCCGACGAGGTGAAGGAAAACGAATTTCTTTTCAAAGAAACTAATAATGCCATCAACTGCATTCATCTATCTTCTTTCATTTTCGAGTTATAGGCCAAAATTGAAATTTGGGCGATTTCAACTTTGTTCATTATCTCCGTTTCTGTTTGTGCTGGGATGTTGAAATGAAAACATTATACAGACACTTTTTTAATCCAGGGGCGTACTACGTTTTTTCCCAATAAGGTTCCTTGCTGACCTATTACATAAAGTTGTGTTTTTTCTTATGGAAACAATAGTTTATTATGACTCAAAAAGAATCATCTCCTTTTTCGGTTTCAAAAATATATACATTATATGCTATTCATTGTTCTCTATCTCTCGTTGGGTTCATGTATCACCAATTTTGTATTACGAAAACATCGAAATATGACCATCCTGTACAGGGGTCATATTTCGATGTTTAAGTAATACATCTCCTTAATTAAGCGGGATAGAAAAAAAGTAATAGACATGTCTTGTTCTTTTTTTCGGGAAACATAAATTGCTGAAAACAACAAGTTTCTAATATAAAGTGTCTAATTTACAAGCTACAGGGTGATTTTGGAATTTGGCCAATTTTTATGATTGGCTATAACTTCCATAGTATTGCCGCTACAATCTAGAAATTAAAACATCTTTGAAGCAGTTTTTTCAGTACTTTTTACCAGTGCTATCGTAATTTCACTGCCGATTCAAATTGGGAAAATATACTTTTGAGCATAAATATCGAAAATTCCGAAAAAAAAATTTCGGTCAACATTAACTTTCGTGGAAAGTGTGATTAAAGATTGGAAATCTCTGTTATCAAATACTGTTCATAGTAGAAGACTAGAAGAGAAACACTCCCTGAGTCTGTATAATAATATAACCTCAACTAATATATTTTGAATCAACTTGAGAGCTTACAATTGAGGAATATCAAACTCAATGACCTTCTCAGTTAAAAAGATATGAAAACCTTCTTTGATTATGTTGTTCGAATGTTTTTCTCGGAATATTCGATATTAATGAAGATTTCTTCCTTTTTTTTCATTTCAAGTGTTTTTTCTTGAAAAGATTTCTCATAGCTTTTTGAAAATTACCCATTAGTATCAGAATAATAGAAATCCGAAGTGACCTACTTCGAAACAGGGAAAATAGCCTGAGATCGTGAAGTTGAACTAGGAATAATCGGGATATAAATGAGAAAAACCTAGCACTCTCTTCAGTTTTCAACACTAGAACACTTCAATCATCAGAAATCCGCACTAAAAAATTTCCTACAGAGAAACAAATAAATTTCTGCATGTTTCAATCGACGACCTTCAAAGTAAACGCGGTATTTTGAACAAAATTGATGGCACTTGACAGGTCGCGATGTTCAATCCAACAAAACACGATAGCGTAATTTAATCGACACGAAAAACAGACGTTATCCGGACGGCGATGATAGTTTCGTGAACAACCAAATACATATATAAATCCAATTTATCGCCGCCGATAAACCAGTTTTCCAAGCGAAAATGGAAAAATCCATTCGGATGTACAAGTAATGAATCATTTGAATTTGCGATCTCATTTATGTGCAAAGAGCATTGAACAGATAGTTGAAAAATTAATAGTTAAAAGCTGATAGAAGAACATATCTTCAGGTCTACAAGATTGCACACAAGAAGGATACGTGAGTCTGAGTAGTTGAATTGCTAATTGAGCAGTTTTGATAGGCTCAAAGTTCAGTTCTAGCACCTCTTCTATTCAATTTATATTCGTGTTACATTCGAACTACTTCTTCCAAAAAAATTATTCATGCTGATGATATTGCTCTGGCTTTCCATAATTCTAATTTTCAAACAATAGGAAGTACCCTATCCGCAGATTTGGATATCATGAAAAATTATTTTTTAAAGTGGCGTTTGTGCCCGAATGAAAATTAAACCGAGGTTTCATGTTTTCATTTGAATAATCATCAGAAATATAGAAAATCGAGTGTCACTTTCGGTTCTTCTCCCTTAAAACATCCTAGATTTCTGGGAATCAAACTTGATTCCTCTCTAAATTTCAACGCCCATTTAGATGATCTGCGTTCGAAGCTAAAAACTCGAATTAATATTCTTCAGAAACTGGCTGGTTCCTCATGGGGTGCTGATGCAATAATAATTTGTACGGCAGCGCTAGCTTTGGTTTTTTCCGCTGCTGAATATTTTTGCCATGTTTGGTCGAACAGTGTTCATGTAAAAAAAATGATGCACAACTAAATTTTTCTATGAGGAATATTGCTGGTACTATGAAATCTACACTTACTCCTTGGTTGCCAGTCCTCTCAAATATTGTCCCTCCCCATATTCGCAGAGAGACAAGAACTTTGGATTCTTGGATCAAATTTAATTCCTTTTCAAATTCATTTCCCAAACTCACCTATATTCCAGATAATAAGGTCCCAAAATGGAAGTAACGTAAACCTTTTTGGTCAAACTTTCTAATTGATATGAATAGAAGCGACAAAAACATTTGGCAATCTGAATGGAATATATGCAATTTTTCCAATGAAGATCTTATTTCTGATCCTTCCATCAGAGTTCCTGGTTTTGACCTTCCTAGGAGAATATGGTCTGTTCTGAATCGTATTAGACGATGCAACAGCATGCTCTTACGATGGAATTCGGTTGAAAGCTCTAGTTGAGAATGTGGGGAAAATCAGGAGACTCTAGAAAATCTTATAAATAGTTGTCCAATTTATAAATTTCAAGATCGTTTCCAGGCTATACATGAATTAACAAATGCATTTCTGAAATAGGTGGTTAATTTCAAAATAATTTAATTTATTCAAAATAATTGGTTTCTTTACTGCTCTTGTCTTTTTTCATTTCAGATCAAGAATTGCGAATCGTTTTGTGAAGAATCTTTCATCTTAGCCCATCGACGGATAACATGAAGATTTTCTCTTAGATCACACTAGTGTCTTTCGAGATTTTCCTGATATTTAATATTTTATGTAATTTCTTTTCACGGGCGGGGTAAGGGTTTTTTTTTTAGCTGAGATTTTTTCCCTTTCCTCATTTAATCATGCTGCAGACCTGTATGATTTTCCTGTGTTGCACCAACCTCAGCTAGGTACCTTTTTGTTTCAATATGTATTGTATTATTTTAGCTCTCTGAATCAAAAGAATATATTTATATGGGTCGGGGGGTGAAAGTTTGAAGTTAAAGAGTTTTTTCCGTTGTTTATTTACTGAAAGCTAGGTCACATACCAAATTTAAACTTTATAGGGCATCGGGAAGTACTCTAACAGTTTTTAGGATCATCAGTGAGTGAAGAACTCAGGGGTTTTTAGATATCTTTATCATTCTGTGACTTGGTGAATAGGAGTTTCTTCCTCCTCCCCACAGAATCTACACTCGTCAGTGTCCGATACGCCCATTCTCAGCAAGTGCTTTCTGAGGCGACAATGCCCTGCAAGAAAGCCAGTGACGAGGTGTAGTTGGTTCTCACTGAGATCCAAATATCTTTTGGATCTTGCAGTTTCAAAATTCCGAAGGAACTTTTTGGAGTGATCCAACCCTGGGAGATTCTGCCAGCATGTTTCTCTTTCAGTTTTCTCCTTCTCCAGAAACTCTTCTTTATACCACAGAAAGATTCTGGGCCTGTGAATGGTTTCCGAGCACCCTCTCTGGCAAGTTACCTGTGATTCCTGAATGATCAGGAACCCAGATTAAAGAGACCTTATTTTTCTTTTCTACCCCATTGGGTTTGATCCGGCATTCCCAAGTCGACTTTGAGTCGATGACATAGGAGTTCAGTGCTTTAATAGCAGCTTGACTATCTGAGTGTATAGCTATGTCGCAATTCTGATAGTTTCTCTCTAGATTAATATCTAGACATCTTTCGATTGCTAATATTTCTGCTTGCAGAACACTCACACAGGAGCCTAACGATAGTGCACACTTGGCTTTGGCCCCGTGAACCCCAGCGCCAGCTCCCGTGTTGGTTTTAGAACCATCTGTATACCATTCAACAGTATTTTCTTTGGAATTTTGGTCGGTGTATTCCCGCTTCCATTTCTCTTTTTTTTGCATAGCATCGTACTGAAGTTTTTCTCAGTACTTAATACTTTCTTGACCATTACATCACTAGGAAGGTTCGCAGATGAGATGTAGGTACTCAGAGAGCACCAGCCTTTCTGGCACCTAATTCTCTCATTACCTGCGCCTTCTCTAGATATCCTAGGTCTTCCCGATTGATTCACGAGCACAGACGATGCAAATCCAGGTGGCCGACCATAGAATCGACAAGGTATCGCCCTCCAAATCCCAAAAACTCCCAATTCACCGCCGCGTCCTACACGTAACATCCATTTCGCGAAAATCAATAACTCCAAAGTCTAGAGACGGCACGCCAGGCACGCCGAGGGGCGGGGGGGCCGTCGGCAAGGCGCGGGGGTGGGGGGAACGAATCCAGCTCCCGGTTTTCGTGGCCCACTTCGATCGACGGCGACTGCGTCGCTTTTTTCCGCAACGGCTAGGTCTGGAAAAAAAAGATTTTTTTCGCTGCGTCTTTTTTTCGCGACGGCGATTTTTTTCGGGCGTAGTTCCGGGCGGCGGGCACAGATGGCGCCGCGGCCGGGCCGAGCTCGAGGAGGGGTCGCGTTGTCGGTGTTGAGGTAGGTATGGGAGGCGAAAGGGAGAAAGAGGAGCGTGGGCAGGGGCTGGAGAGCATCGATTTACTACGTCTTAACGTTATGGATGGCAAGGTTGATGCGAAGGAAACGGGAAAGGTCAGGTGGAGTCTGGGAGGTTCTCGGGGGAGTTTTATCTGGGATACATGCGAAAAAACGCTCTCAACATGAATGTCTTTCGTTTCCAATTGCAGTTCTCTCAGGAAATGAGGAAAAAGGATTTCTTTCATTCATATTATTCCTTCCTGTTTTGTAAACAACGCATTCTGACACTGTTTTGAAAAAACAATTACCAAAAAGGTATCAACTACCCTTGAAAAAAGTTGTAAGTCATCTCACCACATTTTATACCGTATAAAACGTTTATTTTCTTCTGCTGCAAGTATCAAATACCTTCATATCAGTTTATTGAGTGTTCTTTTCAAACTATCAAAAAAACTTATTCTTAGAGAATTAAATCAAGTGTAGAGTCATCTCACAAAATTGTCAGAGAACTTTCAGGAAGAATAGGAATTGTTGTGATCAGGTTCTTAGTCTCATCACATCGAGCTAAAATAATACAATACATATTGAAACAAAAAGGTACCTAGCTGAGGTTGGTGCAACACAGGAAAACCATACAGGTCTGCAGTATGATTAAATCGAGGGAAGGGAAAAAAACCTCAACTGAAACAAAACCTTTACCCCGCCTGTAAAAAAAATGCTTAAAATATTAAATATCAGGAAAATCTTGAAAGACATCAGTGTGATCTGAGAGAACAGCTTCATGTTATCCGTCGATGGGCTCAGATAAACAGATTCTTCACAAAAACGACTCGCAATTCTTAATCTGAAAGGAAAAAAGACAAAAGCAGAAAATAAACCAACTATTCAGAATAAATTAAATAATTTTGAAATCAATCTTCCATTTCAGAAATGCATTTGTTACTTTGTGTATAGCCTCGAAACCATATTGAAATATAAAATGGGACAACTGTTTATAAGATGTTCTATAGTCTCCTCATTTTCTCCACACTCACAACTAGGGCTCTCAACCGAATTCCATCGGAAGAGCATGCTGTTGCATCGTCCATGCCCTGTTCTAATGCGATTTAGAACAGACCATATTCTCCTGGGAAGGTCAAAACCAGGAACTTTGATGGAAGGATCAGCAATAAGATTTTTATTGATAAAATTGGATACACTCCACTCAGATTGCCAAATTTCTTTGTCGTTTCTATTCATATCAATCAGAAAATTTGACCAAAAAGGTTTACGCGACTTCAATCTGGGGACCTTATTATCTGGAATATAGGTGAGTATAGAAAATGAATTTGGAAAGGAATTGAATTTGAGGGAGACTATATTTGAGAGGACTGGTAACCAAGAAGTAGGTGTAGACTTGATAGTACTAGTAATAATCCTCATAGAAAAATTTAGTTGGGCATCAATTTTTTTACATGAACACTGTTCAACTAAACAGTGCATGCTTTACGAAGTATTGTTGCATCAGGGTTCGATAAAACTTGAAAACAGGAACAGCATTCGTTGATTTATCAGCAGCGCACGATACAGTTTGGAAACATGGTTCAATTTATGAACTTCAAAATAATATAAAATGTGGAAGAATGTTTTGACCTTTGAAAAATATGCATTACGAAAGAAATTTTCGTGTTTTGGAGGATAATGATAGTAGTAATTTCTAAACTTTGGGTAATGTTCTTTCACAAGGTTCAGTTTTAGCATCTCTTCTCTTTAATTTATATTTTTGTGATTTTCCAACTGCTTCTTCCGACAATTTCATTTATGCCGATGATATTGCTCTAGCTTTCCAGCAATCTAATTTTCAGACAATAGAAAATACCCTTTCCGCAGATTTGGAAATTCTGAAAAAATATTTTTTAGAGTGGCATTTGTGTCCTTATGATGATAAAACCGAGGTTTCATGTTTTCATTCGAACAATCGTCAAAAATATAGAAAATTGAGAGTCACTTTAGGTTCTTCTTCTTTGAAACATTATTTCAATCCAAGATAGATGTGAGTCAAACTAGATTCCTCCCAAAATTGTAATGCTCATTTAGACGATCTGCATTTGGAGCTTGAAAATCGAAATAACTCTATTCAGAAAGTAGCTGATGATGCAACAACATTCCGTACTGCAGCGCTGGTCTTGGTTTTTTCTGCTACTGAATATTGTTGCAGTGTTTGGTTGTAAAAAAAATTTATGGTTCTATCAGATTTTCACCTACACATTGGTTATCAGTTCTCCCAAATATTATTTATTATTATTGTTTTCTTCTGTTTCTTCTTTTTTATTTCATTTAAAGAATTTCGATAAGATTGGAGAAGACTCTGTTTTTCTGTCTATAAAGAATAACATGAGTGTTTCCCTCAAAATCACGTAGATATATAAAATATTTCCAGTAAATTTTTTTTTCAAATACGGGGAGGCAGGGTTTTTACAGCTGAAGTTTTTCCCTGAACTCTTGTTCAATAATTTATATCTGAGAGTTTGTACTTGGGTTTTTTCAGTGTTGAGAACGGAAACAATGTAAGAAGTAATAAATAGCTAAATGACTATATCAAAGAATTGACTCCTCTCAATCAAACTAAAGTTGTTTCCTTCGCAATTTTAACGCCAATCCAATACCCCTATATCTTCCACATACTCAGGTTTATAACAATGCCCGAAAAGTCTTCAACCCCAACGACAAACCCCTTTCTTCGCACAAAACCCAGGGAAAATAACCTTTTGTCGTCGACATTCATGATGTCTAAACTCGATTATGTCGTACTTTATGAGAAAGAAAGAGGATTTATTGATATTTTAATTCGGACACGGAGCCTTTCTGTTCCGAGACCGTAAATCACGGCCGAGTCAATGAATTTGTCTGTTTTATCGAATTGCTCGTTGATATGTGAACTCGGAAACGAGAATTGAAAGGATAAGGCGCGAAACGAGATGGGGAAGTTTTAGCGGAGTCATGTTTCGTGTAAAGGACGATTGTCCGGATGTTGTTCGCTCCTTCCAAAGTCACAACGGAGGGGAAATCGATTTTTTCGTGAGGGAAGAGCGTCTCAATAAAATTCAATTTTTTTTTATCGAGGATGCTGGTCGGTTGCTAAAAGAAATTGCAAAGTCACCGATAATTGTTCGGCGTTTTAGGACAATTAGTAAACATAACGTTTTCCACGAGCGGGATATATAGGGAGTCCATTTTGCAGTGGCAGGAATCCATTAAAAATTATAAGATATCAGGGGGGGAAAAATGAACATATTTCGTTTTAACCTTGAACTTGATTTTAAGGTTATTTCAAGGTCTGTTTGATTCTTCCCAAATTCTCATTATTAACGAAAAATGTAGACAAATGTGAAATTAGTCTAGGGGTCGGTTTCACAAAACTTTGTTTGTACCGTTAAATTAATTGGAACCACCAAGATTCGTTGAAATTTCAAAACGAGTGATTCGATTGGTTCGAATTTACGTAAAGTTTTTTAATCGAACAATTAAAGTTTTGTGAAACCGACCCTTAGAGTCTAGGGATTGTAGACATACAGGGTGTACCAAGTTCGACGGCCTATTAGGCGTTTCTGGAGAATTGGATCTATTTGAAATCTGAAAATTGGGATTATGATATTGTTCGACGTTAACTACCGAGCTAGAATATTCTTGCAGCCTGAACAATTTTAGTTATACAGGGGATGAAAAATAAAATTTGAAAAAATTTTTCTTCTATTTTTTTGTTTTCGAATTCGATAAAGTATTCTCAAATCGTTGCATTTGTCATAATACTTTCAAAAATATCGAGAAGAAACTGAAGAAAAAGGGGAGAGGGGGAGATTAGAGTATTCGGTATTAGGTTTGTTATTCCTAATCTAAATATCTTAGGCACAAACCGTTTTCACATTCATGAAGTTGAAGACTGTGGAAATATTGAACATTTTTAGAATTTTGAAAAACTCGTCACATGGTGTTTCAAATATTGGGTCAAAAATTGGAATCGAAATTGGCCCATACTTTCGTTTTTCAAATTAGAACCCTATTGCGCTGGATTGTGCTAAGAAAAATGATGATAATGTTCCATCATGTTAATACTCCTAAAAGTAATAATTCTTGAGTTATTCAGGATTTCCTGATTTCATGTGGTACGTAGCGTCAAATTCATGGAATCTGTTTCATATCAACAATGACCTTGGTCATATAAGATAAATGATTCCAATAACTCACTTGTGACACACGTCTTTTCTGAATTCATTAATCATTATTGATATTGGAAAGATTTCATGAATTTGACGCTACGTAGGACATAAAATCAGAACATCCTAAATAACTAAAGAATTATTAATTTTAGGAGCATCAACATGATAGAACTTTATCATCATTTTTCTTCGCAAAATCCAATACAATCATAAAAAAATAGGGTTCTAATTTGAAAAACGAAAGTTATGAGTCAATCTTGATCTCAATTATTGACCCAACATTTGGAACACCCTGTGATGAATTTTTCAAAATTCGAGAAATGTACAATATTACCACAATCTTCGACTTCAAAAATGTGAAAACGGTTTGTGCTTAAGATATTTTGAATGGGAATAACAAACATGATACAGAATACACTTATCTCCCTTTTTCCTTCAGTTTTTTCTCGATATTTTGTAAACTATTTTGACGATTGTAACGATTTGAGTACGAATGTATTCAGAATGGCATACTATATCAAATTCAAAAACAAAAAAAATGAAAATTCCTTTTTTCACTCCCTATATATCTGAAAGTGGTCTGGCTCCAAGAGTATTTTAGCTCGGTAGACAAAGCCAAACAATAACATAATCCCAATTTTCAGATTTCAAATATTTGCAATTCTCCAGAAACGCCTAATAGGCCGTCGATCTTGGTACATCCTGTATAATACATGGATATGATATATTGTTGTTGTTATTATATGGAACACATACGAAATTCTCGCAGCAATATACAGGGTGAGTCTTTGACTTCCTGAGGTTCTGATTCGGCCCAATTGAAAGAAGCTGTTGAAAATTCATGAGAAAATGTAGTTTTCTAGTATATCTCGTAAATGTTTTATCGAATGAAATAATTTTCAGAATATAGATTTTCATTGATGTGGCGAATCAAAATATTTTTCTCACATGTTTTATTTTTTTCATTATGACCACTACATTCTATAATTATACCAGAAATTCAAGGGACCTGACTCTTAAAAGAGAGTTGAATGCTTTTAAAGGAATATTTGGCCATTTAGAAACATGAAAGTATTCTTCTTGTAATTTCCTGAAAAACCCTTTTTTGGGGTGATAAATCATTAAAAAAACTACACTCCTAATAAAAAAAATGGTTACTTTGGCTGAATGCAGAATTGAATTTCTATTTTTATTCTATTTTTCTATCATGAAAATTTAAAATGATTATATCTTTTTCCCTAAGCTGAATCAGAAAAAATGGTATACGAAAGAAGAATTTTTTTTCTTGAGCACATAGTTTATGAGATAATTCACCGTCTTAGCTATTCAGTCCCATTGTGAGGTATTTTTCTCTAACAATCTACATCATCAAAACCATGGATTATTGTTTTGCCGACTATTAAAGTGACCTATCTATTTCCAAACATCCCAGTTAACTTAAAACTTCAAACAAAATTGATAGATATTACTCATGAAAATACTTGTGAAAACAATCAAGGGAATCTGGATGGGCTAACATGGCGACAAGTGGCATGCTAATGATGAAGCAGATCCATCTCTTGAAGAAATTTCAATATAATATCTGCTGATTTCCAAAATATTCAATCTTCGGATTGATAAATATAATTTGTGATCTCAAATCTTCCCAGAGTTACAGTATTCTGAGAAAATATGTTCGTCATAAAAAAACCAAAATTTAATTTTCACATTTTTTCTGAATAAAGGGGAACTTAGCCGAATAAGTAAAGATCATCACATAAAAATTCAACTCTCTTATAATTCTCCAGAACTCAATCGAGACGAGGGAATACCCAAAACATCAGAATCCACGTCTGGTCTCGACCAAATGCAGTCACCAGTCAGGAATTCCATGTGAAGAGCCACATGTGGTTGAGATTAGTGGACCAATGAAATAATCACGGTTTTTAGGTGCGTGGAAAGGGGAATCGTCTAAATATAGCAGTCCCCGAAGAGGAATAAAAGCTGAGGAATGATATTTTACTATTTACGAGCGGTAAAAGAGAGAATTATGACTCGAAGGATGGATAGAACTCTTCAGATGTCGATTGGGATCGAGAAACACCTGTGGTTTCGTAGAAATCTGTCTGTTTCTCAAGGGGGAAATATTTTTTGGTAAATGAAAAAAGACTACAGGAAAAGTGGTAACACTTGTTCATAACAGTCTCAATTTTCCCATATATTATTATAAGAAAGTGATATATAATATGATATCGATAGGATTCACTTGTTCATTTATTTACTCTCAATTCAATTTCATCTTCTTTATTATAATAAAAAAAATTCATTTTAATATTCATTCTCAAATCACAATTGAAAAAGGGTCGTTTATAGTAGATTTGAGGAGGTATGTTCCAAATTGCTGATCAGTTTTTTGATGAAATGGTGATGAGTTTTGTTGAATATCATTGTTTTTTCATATTAATATTCAATTGCAATTCAAACTATTCTTTTTTTCAACCTATGTGCCTTTTACTATCATTTGGTCATTTTTTCAACTTTCGCTAAACTCTTGCCAAATAAACGAACATGAATATATGTCCGAAGATCTACTGTTTATACCCAAATTGATCTCAACTATTCAGTGATTTGTGTAATAAAAAAAAAGACTTTTGACAATATAAACTGCCTGAGACCATTTCAGTGCCCTAAAGAAAATTCCCACCAAAAATTTAAACGTTGACTCAGAATAAATGTAGTTAAATTAAATTTGTAGTTTTGATTCATTTAAGACCAAGGAAGGTTTTTCATGAAAAATTCGAAGGTTCTATCAGTTTTTTGATATATATTAAACTTTTGAAGTTACAGGGTGGATTTGAAATTTTTGCGTCCTCGAGAATACTGATGTGCATCTCAATAACCTTCAACGATATTTTCAATATGTTGTATTTCAGTATCGTTATAAATTCATTACAGTACTAAATGTAGTGCTGTAATGAAACTCATTACAGCATTATTTTCAGTTACATATTTCGTTTTATGGTTGTCAGTATTGACCTCAGATCCTCTCAATTTTCAAATCAAATCAATTCAAATTCCGTAATCTGTCAAATTTCTTAAGTCACAACAGCAGCCAAGATACAATACAAAAGTCACTAATCTGGATTTTCTTTTGAATTTCGAGAGGATTTCACAAAACTTGACTGAAATAGAGAAAATATCGCCTTATACTCGTCGCAGAAGGCAATTCCAACACTCATGCTTCCGAAAACTCGCTCTTTCGAATTTCGCATTCGTGTTGAAATATGGGCTCATTCTGCAACTAGTTTTAGAATATACTTTTAATACATATTTTCACGTTGAAGTCATTGGCGAACACTTAACACTTTTCTGGGTATCGTTTGCGAGTTAACCCTGCAACTTTCAAAGTTTATAAAAAAAAAACCGAAAGAACCTTTGAAAATTGCATGAAAAAGAATCTTCTTCAAGGCTTACGAAACTGAAAACATATCTGATTCTTTCGACGGATCAAAAATTATGCAATTTGAAAAAAAAAACAAGATTCAAAAAGAATGAACGAAATTATCAAAATTCAAATGAATGAAAGGTTCAAAGCAACACAACAAAAACAACAGGCAGTTAGGTGCATCAAATGGACTCAAAATTGATCATCCAATGCAAGTATGAATCTGAAATTTCACATGCAGCCTTAAATATATGAATTGGCCAGATATTATTTGGAGGTTCATTATTAATCATTCCAAAAAATTAACAAAACTTGTGCTTTCTGAATTAGCTCGATAATTTTGTAAACACACTTTAGTCCAAGGGTTCCGAGACTTCACGTCCACTATAGGACCCAAGTAGAGGGAAATCATCTCCTATAGATGACAAACCACTTTAACCAACCTAGATCTTCAAAATGATGCAAATTTCCCAAAACCAAATTAACGGACTGATTAAGATAATTTTCAGAATGTATATAGTGATGAATCATTAAACTTCTTGAAACATAAAAGAGCAATTGACTTCATTGGTGAACCAATTCAACTTCCCTGTTGTCAAAGCATTCACCCTGATCTCTTGGGCAACCCTTCCCCCTATTTACTCTTTTTCACTATACTTTTTATCCATAAAACCAGAAAAAAGCCACTTTAACCTGTCTACGAGAAACAGTAAAAAACTTCACACGCGTCAGAGTTCCCTTAATCCCGACCCCTCTCAGCAAGAGACGTGTTAAAAAACGAGCTGGTCTTCTGCACACGGCCATATGTGGAAGTTTGTTAGTTGGCCGTCAGAGAAGCGTGAAAAAAATGTTACTCTTAAAAAGCGGGGATTCTATTTCAGTAATTTCAGACACTTAATGACGCCGGGATCCTCGTTTTCGGGATGGGGGAAGAACGAGAGATGGGAGTTTTGGATTTCACGTTATTTCAGGTACATTTCGAGGTTTTAGGGAAAAGTCTGGACGTGCGATATAATGGATGGAATTTGTTGGGGAAAGGATCGAAGATGTGACTAGGCCCGACACTACTCATATGGAAAAAGAAAACATAAGGAAGATCATAAGAACGATAAGTCGATTGCTTTCCCCTAACAAAATATTAGAAAACTAATTTGAAGGTGATAATATTTGAAATGCCAATGAAAGTGTAAAAGATCACCAATTTGAGTTCAGAACGAAACATACAGCTACGACGAATAATAGAAGACCGAAAAAAGTCTATAAAAACAAGGAAATCGTCTTGAATGTAGAGCAAGCCTTTGAAAATATGTGGCATCAGAAAAAGGTCCACAAAAAAAATATCAATGAAAAGGACTTATACAATCGCATTTGACGAATTGAAAGCTTAAAGTGTACAGGGTATTCAAAATTGCTTAATTTTGACTGTTTTAGATACTTCTGGACCAAATAGGTAAAAACTTCGAAAAATGTCCTGGGCTCGATTTTCGTGAAAACACCATATCTGAAAACCGTTTCGCAATACCTTAATTTTTTTTTTATTTTGGAATATTATCGATTTCGAAAATGTGCCATAACTTTTTTATTCACGAGAATATCTGAAAACGATTTAAACTTTCTAGAAGCGCTTTTCCACCGGAAATAAGAAACTGTATTCAACTATTTTGCCGTGAAAAAAAACTATTTTTTTTAATTTTAAATACGAACGCATTTTTATCATCTTATATCATAAAAAAAAAGATGAAAAAAGGTGAAATAATGTCTTATTCCCAGTGAAAAAATGCTTGTCGAAAATTTTTATCTTTTTCAGATATTTTCAAAAATGAAGAAGTTATGGCATATCTTGTTAATCGAAAAAATTCCAAAATGTTATTATATCTTCAAAACAAATGAAGATATCGTGAAAAGGTTTTCACTACTGGTGTTTTCACGGAAATCGAGCCCAGGACTCCTTTCAACGTTTTTACCTATTTAGTCTGGAAGTACCAGAAACAGCCAGAATCAAGCAATTTGGGAAACCCTGTACAGTGCATCTCAAATTCGCTGTATTTCTACATCGTTAGAGATATAAAGTTTCAGTTTGAAATTTTTCATGCTTTCAGTTTTTGGTAGGTATGCTGAACTTTGGGAGTTACAGGGTGTTTTTGAAATTATTGCGTTTTCGGGGACACTGTGTATCTCGATAACATCTGATAACATATGATATGCGAATTATTTTAAGGATATAATAACCAAAATTTCGAACAATTTCTTTGAATTTTTAGATCACAAAATCTGTTTTTGAGAATTTTCAGAATTATTCTTGTTGTTATTGTCGTTTTTTATTTCTTGTAGTTGGAATAAAATGAATTTAAGTATGAAATTAAAATTTTAATTACAAAAATTAATTTAAGATAATGTTATATATTATTTCAATCATAAATAAATATGCACATCAATGGTGAAATAGGATGAAGGGTTTCCCATTTAAAAAATATAATACTGAGTTCTATCTCGGAAACGATAACCTAGAAAAATGTTCAGTGTACGTGAAAATATCTATCGGAGACAGATTCCACCTTGAAAATATAATGAGAGGTTATCGAGATCCACAGTATCGATGAAAACGCAATAATTGCAAAATCACCTTTTAACTGTCTGACTTGAATTTTTTTCTCCAACAGTTGCAGAAATACCTCTCTTCTCTAGTTCTGTGTCAAATCTCACTATTCATTATCTGTGAAATTTGTGGAAGAGAAAACAGATATGTTAACCAATATTTTTCAATACGAAAATCACTGAATAGTATTTATGGAAATATTCATGAAAATTCAATGAATTATATAAAATAACGTATAACTTTCGTACAGAAGGCTAATTCTAACACTCGTTCATTCAAAAACTCGCCACTTCGTGGAAGAATATCAGTACTTTCTGTTCTTGTATTATTAATTACTATCGGGGGGACCAAATTTGGTATGTACTGGATGCAGAATCGGCAGTAGGAAATATTGGAACTGAAGTTCATCAGGGATCTGTCCTAGGTCCGATTGAATTCAGTATATACGACTGGAATACTGCAAACAACACGATACATACCCAAATGCAACGAAATATCGGTTGGTCAAACAAGATGAAGTTTAAGAAACATATGAAGAAAATAAAAAATGAACGAGAAAAGGTGATGATTGAAAATAACATCCCAATGAAGGCATCCCTGATCTATATTGCACAAAGTAAAAAGAAAAGGAAATGGCACTCTTAAAAATTCTCAAACAGAGTTATTATAACATCAATATTGGAACAGATGAAATGATGATTGATAAAATGGGAGAACATAGCAAAGAACATTAATCATCTTGAACAATGTATATTTAGACTGATTCATCGATTTTTTTCAATGGGAGATTATTAGTGGAAAAAAGAGTAGTTAACCCTAAATTTATGTCGTTACTTTTTTTCTGACATAGGTCCTGGATTCGAATATAGCAATTACAGTAAGTGCAGATCAAAATTGATTTTCTCTATTTCAGTATCGTAATGGGTTCATTACCGTACCGAAAGTAGTGAATGCAATGAACTCATTACAGCATTGTTTTCAGTTATATTTTTTGTTTGGTGGTTGTTAGTACCGACCTCCAATCCTATCAATTTTCAAATCAAATCAATTCAAATTCTGTAATCTGTCGAATTTCGTCAGTCACACCAACTGTTAAGATACAATACAAAAGTCACTTATCTGAATTTTCATTTGATTTTCGAAAGTATTTCACAAAACTTGACTGAAATAGAGAAAATATCGTCTAATACTCGTTGCAGTAGGTGCTTCCATCACTCATGCTTTTGAAAACTGCTCCTTCGTCGCTCGTTTTCGAATTTCGCATTCGTGTTGGAATAGGAGCTCATTCTGCAACTTGTCTTAAAATATACTATTTATTCGAATCCTACTTTTATCAAGATTAAGATGAAAAAAGGACAGGACTAGCAAAAAATTCGAAGGAAGTTTCCATTTAAATTCCTGAAATAAATCGCAAATAATGAAGGAAATACGCAAAAAACTAAAAAAAAATTGTTTCATAAGCCTGACGCAGTTTTATGGCAAACTATATTATATCAAAGGTTATTCCTGAATTAATGCACCTACCGACAATTACTGGATGCGAGAGAACCAAAAGTAAGACATAAACGATCTGATAAAGAACACATCAACCGTGAAACGATAATTAAAGGGTCACACCTCAAAGATTCGCAACTTTCCGCGTCGTGAAGACATGAAGCGATTGAATTCATGTCAATTAAGATGAACTCGATATACAATTTCCTTTCAGCATTTCAATTCATTGCAGAACAAACAGCCAAGACGTGCTTTCATTTCGAGTTGAACATGAAAGGTTTTAGTCCCGATAGACATTATATTATGGTGTGTAGATGTAGATAAATGTAAACGTAACGCTCAACAGTTCGGTTTAATTTATTAATCATCTACCTCATGGTAAAAAAAATTATTTAGTTATTAATCAAGAAACACTGCGTAATGCAGACACAAATGGACTAATATTTCGATGGCGTTGTGTTCACAAATATCTGAGCTTGTTGTATGACATCTACAATCTATTCATTTCAACTACCACTTAGTTGTACATCTAATAACATCTGTTAGTTTCTTATTCTAATATCTTCATCATTCACAAAATTCCAATTATAAATAAAACCAAATTTTGACTTGACGAAGTAAAAAATAATTCTCTTGATCTAATTACCAACATACTCATTCAATCCAAACAAATCCTCATATTGCTGATTGCAGGGCTGCCAACCAACCTACAATCTACCAATAAGCCCCTCCCTCTCCCCCGAAAGGGTTAACCGAAAAAACGTTGCTGGAAAAAAAATTCCAACGAACTCGAGTTTTTTTCTCCAGATATCGAGACGTAAAAAATTACCTTGCATAAAGAGCTTATGGGGTGGATTCCTTTCACACAGATATTTTGCATACGATGCCGCGATGAGAGCCAGTAAGGCTTACCCACAAAGCCCCCTGAGGCGTTTAAGAGAAAGGGTTGGTACCTGTTTATAGGATTAGAGCTCATCGCGGTGTAAAAATCTTACAAGTACATTCAAATTCGGGGCCAGAGGGAGACAATGGAAGAAGAGGCTTCAGATAACGTTTCCAGACGCAATTTTCTTCGATAACACTGTCAGATATTAACTATGTCAGTACAGGAAATTGTTTTGCATAAAAAATTTATTCGATTAGCTCTAGTGAAGATCAATTTTTTTTATTCACCTATCAAATTTGCAATAAGTACTCAAATAGTGGAAATAATGAATGATTGAAATTTTTCTGCACTAGATTTCTCCCATAAAAATGAGGATTACTACTACAAATATTCATAGGATAGAATAATTCCTCATGTATTCAAGGACTTTTGGAAAAAATAAGAAGAATTAGTTCTAAATTCAACATAAGAACCGTTTTCAAACCACAAAATAATTTAAGATCCGGACCTACAAAAACCAAACCTTTGAATGAGAAACAAAGGTCAAAAAATTGTGTTTACAATATTCCCTGTATTTGTGGAAAAACTCATAAGAAATTAAAAAATAAAGGGATTGGCTTGTATTTTGTTGGCCAATTTTTCGGTGGGTGTGGATCGTATTTGGATTGATTTGTTGATGAAAGAACTAATTTCAGGAAATATTAGCGGTCAAGTAAAATTTTAGGAAATCTCTGTTATCGAGAAAAAATTTTCTATAATTCAGACGAGTTGAGTTCTTGAATTATGTTATGCAAGAGCAACAATTGGTTTAATGTTCTCAATGTGAGTATCAGTGAAGTCAACGTAAAAAATTTTCAGGAATGCAGAAAAAAGTGATATGTAATAATTTTTAATGCTTTTGAAAGAATAATTAACAGAACATGTAACAATTTCATTACGGAAAATTAAAATTTCCCTACCATGACAAAAAAGAAATTCTCCAGAATTGAGAATTTGCAGAAATTATCCTAGGCTTCAAAAATTAAAGAAAAACTGAACTCGTCTGAACTATAGAAAATATTTTCTCGATAACAGAGATTCCCGAAATTTACACTTGACCGCTAATTATTTTCCAGATTGAACACTGAAGACAAAATCGTTTTTCCTGAATATCTCGAAAAATATTAATTTTCGGATGAAATTCTTGGACTTATGCTCCTATTATTTTTTTGACGAAGATTTCGAAAATGCTTAGAAAAAATTGGGTTCCAATTTGAAAAAAACGATTTTTTGATGTTTCGTCACTTATAACTTTGATAAAGAATTTGTGACCTCCTGTATCATATTCTGAAAATCACGCTATCGGAATAGAAGCATCAGCCTTTCTTCTCGGAGATCCTCCAAAATGAGAATTTTCAATGAAAAAACCTCGAAGTTGTCTGTACTTCAACAGAGTTCAATTTTGAAATTTTTTTCGAATTTCCTCATTTAAAAAGAATTTTCACGGGAAAATTCAAACTTTTCGAATCAAAAAGACTCATAATTCAATAGAGAATCTATTAATGCAATTAAAAATGGGTCTTCCCATTTGAAAAACGAAAGTTAATGTCACTTCCGGAAAAACCGGAAGTCCTTCAAAAAATTACGAGAAGTCGTCTTCTCACTTGAAGCTCACCTTTAGAATTCCAATCCTGAATCTTGTGTTTTTCCTAAAAATAATCTATAGAGCCATATTCGAGAATAACCCTGCATATGAAAACAGATACAATGAAAACATTTGTCAATGTTTTTTGTCTGGGGAGAAAACACAAAAAAAAAACATTCACAACAATCTCCAGTCTCTAGCGTTGATAGAAGGTTTCAAGGGTAGTTTATTTTCCTTTCATGAAATGTTCATATTGAACTTCTAATTTTGTATTTTATTGTATTTTCTGTTTAAACAAAAACAAAAATTATCTGAGATTCAACTTAATTTTGTTTCTTAGTTGATTTGGCTTTAGATTACGACTCCATAATATTATCTATTATTTCTTATATTGTTCAAATGCTGCTTAATTCGTCTGAAACATTAAAATTATTTTAACACTGAAGAAATGATCACAAATTCATCCGAAGAATGATCAGATGAAGTTGTTCAACCGAGGTAAGACGGTTGGGAAAAATCTAAGAGCTCGACCTCAACAATCTAACATCCATTAATAAAAGTGCCTGGGGCCATCAGGCAGCATACACTACGGGTAATTACCAGATTTCAACCCTTTCAACCAGAGGATCCTTCTTCCTCTGTCTCACCCGAATAAAGAGGGGATTATCAGTGAGGGCATTCATTAAACCAGGTCCCTGTTGAATGCATCACGTGATGTATGCAAAAGACTTGTGTGAAAAAATCGTTCTTACCTAGTTTTTTTTCTCCGGCGGAGGGAACAGGGATGCCCGATGAAAAAATCGACGGTCGTTAATTTTTTTTCTAATCCTGTAATGTATTCGTACCCCTTTGGTTTTTTCGGATGGACAAAAAATGTGGAGGTATTTCGCATTATGTTCCGTCATGATTTGATGTCGTTAAAAATTATGAGACGAATGCAGAGGGTAGGAAAAAATTATGCAATCAAAAGAATGTAAATATAGATCCTTTACCGAATTCAATCATTTCCAGAACTATGTTTGAGGGTTAATAGAATTGAAAGTCAATATCACGCTATTCGATTTTGATGAAGAATAACTCAACCCCTCTTCCCTATTAACTTTTGAGGGGTTGAAGCGCCCTCTATTAGGGAGTTACTCGTTCAAACCTCAAATATATCTTGAAAGATGTCCCCCAAACAAAATCATTCGACGATTTTCTTGAAATTTTTCCAATCTCTATGGGATGAGAAAATATACGGAATGGCAGTTAAAGATTCACCCTGTAGAATGACTATGCCTCAATTTTGTTTGTTTTCATTGTTTCGTCATCATGATTATTATGTTATTACCAATACTTGTAGGTCAGAATCTTGAATATACAGAATATGGCTCTATAGAATATTTTTGAGCAAGATACAAGAATTGAAATTCTGAGATAAGCTTCAAGTAATAAGACAACTTCTCGTGTATTTTTTGAAGGTTGAACTCTGTTGAAATACAGAAAACTCCGAGGTTTTTTCATTAAAAAATTCTCATTTTTGAGAATCTCTGAGAAGAAAGGCAGATGCTTCTTTTCCGATAGCGTGATTTTCAGAATATGATACAGGAGGTCACAAATTCTTTGCCAAAGTTAGAAGTGACGAAACATCAAAAAATCGTTTTTTTCAAATTGGAACCCCATTTTCTCGAAGCATGTCAAAAAATAAAAGGAGCATATCCCAAAATGAATATTTCTCGAGATATTCAGGAAAAACTATTTTGTCTTCAATTTTCAATCTCATTCTGAATGTGTTTTTTAACTGGACAATGATTAGCGGTCAAGTGAAATTTTCGGAAATCTCTGTTATAGAGAAAATATTTTCTATAGTTCAGACGAGTTGAGTTCTTGATTTATCATCTGTAATGCGAGAGCATGTGAGTATTAGTGAAGTCAACGTAAAAAATTCTCAAGAATGAAGAAAAATTAATTTGTGATAATTTTCAATGCTTTTGAAAGAATAATTAACAGAACATGTAACAATTTCGTTACTGAAAATTCAAATTTCCCTACCATGACAAACAAGAAATTCTCCAGATTTAAGAATTTGCGGAAATTATCCTAAGCTTTGAAAAATAAAGAAAAACTGAACTCGTCTAAACTATGAGAAAATATTGTCCCGATAACAGAGGTTTACAAAAATTTCACTTGACCGCTAATTATTTTCCATTTAAAAATCACATTCGGAATGAGATTGAAAATTGAAGACAAAATTGTTTTTCCTGAATATCTCAAAAAATATTCATTTTAGGATAAAAGTCTTGGACGTATGCTCCTATTATTTTCTGACGAAGATTTCGAAAATGCTTCGAAAAAATGGGGTTCCAATTTGAAAAAAACGCTTTTTCGATGTTTCGTCACTTTCAACTTCGACAAAGAATTTGTGACCTCCTGTATCATATTCTGAAAATCACGCTATCGGAAAAGAAGCATCAGCCTTTCTTCTCGGATTTTCTCAAAAAGGAAAATTTTTGATGAAGAAACCTCGAAGTTGTCTGTATTTCAACAGAGTTCAGTTTTGAGAATTTTTTTTCGTATTCATTTAGAGAGAATTTTCTAGGGAAAATTGAAACCTAGAACCTTCTAAAAATATACGAGAAGTCGTTTCTTCACTTGAAGCTCACCTTTAGAATTTCAATCCTGAATGTTGTGTTTTAGATATATTCGTGAATAACCCTGTATACCTTAATCCTTTTCATTAATGCTACTTCGTTTAATGCTTGATATTTGTATTGACACACTTTCTTTTAAATAAAGATAAATTATTATTATCATTTTTAATAACACTGTTGAATTGTTCATGTTTCAATCAAATTCGCTTATTTTTTGCTTTCACATCCTGAGGCTTTTTCGCAAATTCTTTTATTTATAAGTTTCACGTTTTCCCATTTTTTTGGTTCTCTATTGTTCTTGTAATCAATTTCAAAACTATCTGATAACCGTTTTTTTCTCCTGAGAAACTTCAAACTCAACTCAAACACTAGGATGATTTACACCGTACGAAACGAAAGCTTAGACAGAGAAGATAAAAGAAGAACAAACAATACAACAAAAGAAATCAAATTTGCATACGGCAAAACCACCACACCGTGGACCGGTGGATATTAAACAAAAACCTACCCTCGAATTTTTTCTCATTACCCTTAATTTTTTTCTCAACCCTACCTGAGCCTCCGTGTCTTCTCACGGATTCAAATGAGCAAGCCATCATCTATCTTTCGTTTGTCTACGCCTTAATAGCCATTTCTGTCACGATGGCCCATTTGCATACCGTTTGTTTAGGGGAAGATGCTCCCCTGTTCAAATATGCAGATGGTTCTGTCTTAAAAACCATCACCGGTACTGTTCCTATAGTTTTTCCTGCATTATCTCACGGACGGGCTCAAAGAGCAGGTTTTAATTCATTCATAGATGCGTATATGCGAATATCCTAACCCCATCCTCTTTTTTTCTTACCGACGAAGTTTTTCAAGTATGACGAGACACAATGGGTCGCTCACCCCGGGCTGTCCAATTTGAATTTCGCTTTTCGAAGCTTGAAATCGCGCTGGAAAAAAATCTGGGACCCGGGAGTCGGACCTGGGTGACAACTGGTTTTTCGTCAGTAAAAAAAAATCGGTTAGGTCTTTAACTGTTTTTTTGATCGACGATTTCTTGATGTTGGCAATGAAGGAACAGTAAATCAGGGATGAAAATGAAAGAATAAAGGTATAACGAGTGGGAAGAAATGCATGAAATCGAAATAAATAAAAAAGAGGAAAAAACCAGACAGGCTGCAATATAAGAGAAGGAATCAGTGAAATAACACAACAACATAAATAAGAAATTTAAATTGATGTCAATTCGACGTACTGCCATTATTTTGATCTTATATACAATTCTTGGAGGACACTGATGATTATTTGTGTTTCTCAGATCGATTGAAATTAATTTTTAATCAAAAAATTCTTACAAAAATGCAAATCCGAAAATGTGAATTCTTGTGATAATTTGTTAGGAGAAAAACCGTAAGTAGAAGAACTATCAAAGCTGGAGAATTTTCGGTGTCTTAATCAGTCCAAACCTTGATATCAACAGAATAGTTAATATTAAATTCGTCATTTGACATTCGTCAATACAGAGACATTGACTTTTTTAGAATATTTGAATTTCCTGTTGTCAGTTCATTTTCAAAAGGATTAATCCAAATTCGGCGATCTCCTACTGAATAATTAGATATGCAAAAATCAAAAAATAGGGTAAAAACATTCTTTCAGTGGAAAAATTCATGCAGAGGAAAAATGAAAATCTTGGTAAAAAGAAAACGTGAAAATAAAAACACCATTTAAGTAGGGAAATTATCAGATCATAGATTGATAATCATGTGTATTCTAATACTGGAGGTCCATGTGGACTGGAATAAACAAAGATTCTTTTGACGAAATTTGATAATTATAGAAGAAAAATTGAATAATACTTCAGTATCTTGTAAGATGAAATATTCTGGACCATTTTCAATAGGAGTAGATCTTTATTACGCTTTATTGCGATAGAAAAAAATGTAATGAAAGGTTACTACAATACTATATTACACAATCAAAAAGCGTGACGAAGTTTCGAGCTACTTTTATGCTTAGTTTAATTGATAAAAAAACAAATAATGGGAAATTTCAGAGTTAAATGTGTGTATGTGTTGACAAATTTCGAATGACAAATTAAAAATCAACCATCCTGAAGATGCCTAAGCGTTTTTTATTTCAATCTTTCGAAGATGGTATTCTTTTCACCTGACGAATTATTGCAAGAATTTTTCTTTGGCTTTTCCACTTGATTCTTTTTTTAATCGAGTTGCTCTTAGAGCAAACCCAAAAAGGTTTACTAAATATGTATTCCTTGTGGAGTGATCAATAAAAATTTCTCATTCAAACCCTATTAGTTCTTCTTAGGTTATATAATTGATTTATTAAAATTTTTTATTTTAATGGCTCTGTACCACCGACAAAATTGTTCCAAAATAACTGAAAATTCAATACATGCACATCTGGTTGTTTCCTCATTCTGAGATAATAAAGTGTTAACAATTTCATTGATGAAAACAAGAAATTCTTAAACAATCATTTCTTGGAAGAAATTTTATATTCAAATATTTCCTTCCGGACTCTTCTATCTCTCTGATAGATCTATTCACTCGCATCAATACTTTTTATTATGCAAAATCAATCTATTTATCCTCCACATAAAGAGGCCACTCATCATATCATTACCCTTTCGAGCGATCGAATGTCAATGTATCGCCTTACAAAACCGAACAATCCAAATATGAATTCATAAAAATTAACATAATGCGCAAGGGTGCGGAATTTATATCGATAAACGGACAACAATGAAACGATCTAATAAAATCAATCAGTCGAATAAAGAGGACTGAATGAAGAGGCAAGAGGCATTTCGCTAACCCTTCTTCGATTTCAATACAGGAGATGTTGCAGATATAAAAGAATATCTATGTTATATCTGATCCGGTGGCACAATCATTAGTGTGGTGGAGTTGTGGTTCAATGAATGCCCGCCTTCCATTGCAGCTTTAATGCTTCCTGATTCCGTAATTGTTATCATATTATATGATTTTAATAGAAAAAAAATTTTTTAATAAAAATGTTTTGTCATTATAATTCTTGTGACATTTCAATCCATCATGTAAAATCCTCCAATGCAGATCTCAAAAAATTTTTGTGTTTCAAGAACATTCTGAATAACAGAGATAATTATATGGAATAACTGTCTGTACGTGACTGAAAATAAAGTAGAATCTACACCTAAACTATTTTCGAATAGATCAAAAATGTAATATACAGGGTTATTTACGAATATGTCTCTATAGAATATTTTCAGGAAAGACACAAGATTCAGGATTGAACTTCTTCAAGTAAAAAGACGACTTCTCGTATATTTTTTGAAGGTTCTGAAGTGACATGAACTTTCGTTTTTCAAATGGGAAGACCCAATTTTTATTGCATGAATAGATTCTCCATTGAATTCTGAGTCTTTTTGATTCCAAAAGTTTGAATTTTCCCGAGAAAATTCTCTTCAAATGAGGAAAAAAATATCTCAAAATTGAATTCTGTTGAAATACAGACAACTTCGAGGTTTTCTCATTAAAAATTCTCATTTTTGAGAATCTCCGAGAAGAAAGGCTGATGCCTTTTCCGATAGCGTGATTATCGGAATATGACACAGGAGGTAACAAATTCTTTGTCAAAGATAGAAGTGACGAAACATCAAAAAATCGATTTTGTCTGCAATTTTCAATCTCATTCCGAATGTGTTTTATTACTGGAAAATAATTAGCGGTCATGTGAAATTTTTGTAAATCTCTGTTATTGAGAAAATATTTTCTTATAGTTCGGACCAGTTCAGTTTTTCTTTATTTTTTGAAGCTTAGGATAATTTCCGCAAATTCTTGATTCTGGAGAAGTTTTTTTGTCATGATAGGGAAATTTGAATTTTCAGTAATGAAATTGTTACATGTTCTGTTAATTATTCTTTCAAAAGCATTAAAAATTATTAAAAATTTTTTTTTCTGCATTCCTGAGAATTTTTCACGTTGACTTCACTAATACTCACATTGAGAACTTTAAACCAATTGTTGCTTTGGCATTACAGATGATAATTCAAGAACTTAAGTAGTCTGAACTATAGAAAATATTTTCTCGATAACAGATATTTCCAAAAATTTCACTTGACCGCTAATTATGTTCCAGTAAAAAAACACATTCGGAATGAGATTGAAGATTGAAGACAAAATCGTTTTTCCTGAATATCTCGAAATATATTCATTTTGGGATAAAGGTCTTCGACGTATGCTCCTATTATTTTTTTGACGAAGATTTCGAAAATGCTTCGAAAAAATGGGGTTCCAATAAAAAAAACGATTTTTTGATGTTTCGTGACTTCTAACTTTGTCAAAGAATTTGTGACCTCCTGTATCATATTCTGAAAATCACGCTATCGGAAGAGAAGTATCAGATTTTCTTCTCGGAGATTCTCAAAAATGTGAATTTTCAATGAGAAAACCTCGAAGTTGTCTGTATTTCAACAGAGTTTGTTCGTATTTCCTCATTCAAAGAGAATTTGCTCGGGAAAATTCGAACTTTTGGAATCAAAAAGTCTCAAAATTCAATGGAGAATCTATTTATGCAATTCCATTTTTAATTCTTAACATTTGATGTCACTTCCGGAAGAACCGTAAGTCCTAGAACCTTCAAAAAATATACGAGAAGTCGTCTTTTAACTTGAAGATCACCTTTAGAATTTCAATCCTGAATCTTGTGTCTTTCCTAAAAATATTTTATAGAGCCATATTCGTTAATAACCCTGTATAATACAATAATTTTAGGTTTTTCGCTTTATCCTATTCATTATAGCTGCTATAGACAGAAGAAGTTTCTCTGATTTCAAAGAATTACTTAATTCCACATTATGATTCTGAAAATTCTCGATTTTTTTTTATTTTCGTTTCATCGTCTAGTTCCTGTTCAAAGACCTAGAGCAAAGTGGTTCGGGAAGTTTCCGTTGCCTCTTTACCGACTCAAGAGGCTCAACTCACCGGAACGTATATAAGACAATAACAAAACACTTGATTACATCCACACAAAAAAAATTGGGACAACAAGAAGAGCCTTCCAACCCTTTGAACACTACATCAGAAGATCCCGACTAAGCACTCATGTTAGCTATTTTTCCAACATCCATCCCTCGATATTGAACACCACCCCCTGGAGCGAAGGACTGCAGAAGATGGATCTTGCGAACGGTCTACCAGGAGATGTTAAAGCAGTAATCTTCAGGGTTCTTTTGCATAATTCGCCACCCCTTTGAATTGTCTCGTCCTAGTCTACTTCCAGAGGATTATTTCGCACCATGAGATCGCCGATTTGAATAATTGGTCTAGGAGGGAATCGCTGTGCAGGGTTATGAGAAAAAATTTGAAATACTTTCGGACGGTCTGTTCTGAAGGCTGATTACTCTTCAATATAATACAATACGCTCACAGAAAGGCTCACTTCAATTACAAGAAAAATAAATAAAATTAATCATTTTGGGAGAGAAAAATTCCTACTCACCTCTTGATTCCACGACATGTAATGAGACATAGCAGGATCCATATGTTCGGCCATTACACTCATCCAGTGGACGATTCCCTGCGCCCCCTGGCCTCCCATGCCTCCCCCTTGGGGTCCGGAAGGACTGCCCCCGGTCTGGGATCCATCCCAGCCGAAAGCCTTCTGCAAAAAAAAAAATTAAAAAATTTTTAAAAAAGTTATAGCGATCCAGTTGCTGCAAAGCTCGATTCATTGAAAGCATGATATTATGGCAAGAAAAATCGGTCGATCCCTAAAACTTATTTTCAGTGGATGAATTGAATGCGAGAAGGAAATCAAAAAACAGAAATAACCAAAACTGCAGTTCCTATGATTTATACAATTAATACAATTTGATTAATATGAATTCTTGTTTTTTTTTAATTTTTATGAGCACGAGAAAAATAAAAGCAAGAAAAGCTTTCTCAATAGAGCATTCAGGAGAAAGCAAAACTATCTGAGTTGAGAATAATGTATTTGGCATTTCTCGATTCTTATATTGTATTTTCCCCAATTGATATAAATGATATATATCAGCTTTTACACTATGTAATTTCTTGTACCTCTCCTACTCCACTTTCTCATGGTGTATTTTCATTTCAAATAAACGTTTTTCTTCAAATTTCTTCAGCATATTTTATCAAGATATATTAAACAAATTTTATATTCCAGAACATTCAAGAGAAAAGTTATCAACACCTTCCAAAATTTATCTTGCCTGAAATATCAAAAAAATATTAATTAACAATAATATTGTTTCAGTTGTATACATTATCTCATTGAATTGAAGATGATATCGATCAAGTTATGTGTAACTAAATAAATGATTTTTTTAAAATAATAATAATTTTTTGGAATTTCCTTCCAGAAAAAATGCAGAATCCTACCACAATATATTTTAATCGATATAATCAATAACTTTTCGAAAAATGGTTGGGGGAGCTATCCCTCATAAATTAGTAAGTTTTGATCAATGACAACGCAACAATATATACAGATATCTATTGAAATTAATTTTCGGAGAATTCAGCATTGTCTGAAATTTTTTGGGTTCTTACTCCCAGTGTAAAAAACTGTTGTCATACAATGTATAATATCTCAAATTATTCATTTGTTAATTGATTGAATTTGTTGGTTGATTACGAATATTGAATGAAATTAATTATAATGTGTCATGTTAAATCAATGTAAATTATTTTTCTTCATTTCAGTATCGTAATGAGTTCATTGCAGTACTAAAAGTAGTGCTGTAATGAAACTCACTACAGCATTGTTTTCAGTTATATTTTTCGTTTTGTGGTTGTCAGTACTGATCTTCTCAATTTTTAAATCAAATCAATTCAAATTTCGTAATCTGTCAAATTTCGTAAGTCACACCAACAGATACAATACAAAAGTCACTTATCTGAATTTTTATTTGAATTTCGAGAGTCTTTCACAAAATTCGACTGAAATAGAGAAAATATCGTCTAATACCCGTGTCAGAAGGCAATTCCAACACTCGTGCTTTCGAAAGCTCGCTCCTTCGTCGCTCGTTTTCGAATTTCGCATTCGTGTTAGAATAGGAGCTCATTTTGAAACTTGTTTTAGAATATACTATTAAAGCTTGAAATGAATAATACTGTATCTTCTGAATGTGTAATGTTCTGAATGATTCATATTCAATTTTCTATGGTAACAGGATAGCATCAACAGAAAATAGGCCCACCCCATATGGACCTTGACTTTTTTCCGAAAATATGCTGTTACATTACAAGCAAGATTGAGTTTGCAGAATGGAAATTAATGAATTAACTGTAAAGATGTATGCACTTCTGGACCTTCTTTCACTGTGACAACATTTCTCATCTTGAATTTTTTCTTCCTCCACTTTGAGGAGAAGTTCAATTTCATTCAATGATTAAGTTCTTGTTTTTCTCAAACTTATTAATGTTTTGTAGAATTAGTCTATATTTTCATCGGATTAATATTTTCATTCGATTGAGATCCACTAAACAAATATTAAATCCACGGAATAAAGAAAATTCTGAATGGAAAATTTAGTCTTTATCAACATAAGACCGAAGAGCAAATAGATAATTTGTGTAAAAGTTAATTGTGTGTGTGTAAGGTTTCAAAATTAACTCAGGTCAATAAAATATACCAAGAGTCAACACAAAGAAAGTGACATTGCCAAACTTTTTCTATTTCCAGGATGACACAATCATTTCAGGTTATTTTTCCTCATTATTTCAAAGAAACAAGCCATCACAATAAAAATTTGCAGAAATGCAACAAATTGAAAGGAAAAGACATCAAATTTCTCCAAAGCACCGCACATTAGTGTCTTCTTTCAAATGTATTCGATGTCATCAGTATTGTTAAGACTTTTCTTAGTTACTTAATAACTTAATATATTTTCTGAAAATGGGAGAATAAATCTATGATTTTTGAGAACTAGTAGAACTTTCTCAGTCCCAATCCCTCAATTTCCTAGGACACAAACCTGCTCGAAATCCCTGTCTTTCGCGAACAACATATTCTTGTAAACGTTACTCTTATCATCCCCAGAAGAAAAAACAGCTTTAGCCAACAGCGTCTTGTAGAACTCCGTCGGCAACAACAACTGATTGTTGTTGTAACCGTCCAACTTGTTCACGAAATTGTTGTACTTGAACCCCGGCTTGTAAAAACTGACACAGGGCTCGTTGTTGTTCACCAAGGACGTGTTCGAGTCGCTAGAGTCGCTAGTGTCCATCGCGTGGTCCTGTAACTGCTTGACGTTCGTCATTCTGTCCGTTTTTTGAGGGTTTATCGGTTTTCCACCGATGGCCAGGTTGACATAGTCCATGAAATGCATTTAAAGGGTATTCGAGAACGGATAGAGCAAGAATTCCTTTAAGGGGGTTAAATCCGGGTTGTTTGGTGGATCCGGCTCATTCATGTCCGGAGGGATGAATGGAAAACAATCCCTGGATGCGAATGGAACGCACGTGATGCGTGCGTAGCCAACGCTACGGCAGGACGTGGTGGGAGAAGCGAAAACAAGCGAGAATGCAACAATTAAAACGGCTCCGTAATGAGATGCCGAAAGGGGAGCGTGCCGAGGGGTGGGGAGAGCGTTTTCCGACCTTCCGCACAGCGGACGAGCGAGGGGAGGCTACCCCCGTCGGGAACCGGTTGAAACACGAGGGTCCAGGCGTCGAGATCCGTTAATTAACGGAGGCGCGCGAGACCAGACGATTGACGGCTCACGCAACGCGTTCCAACCTGCGGCCCGAGACTCGGGTGCCTGTCGCGACTCGTCTAGAGAGCGCTCGGCTGCGTTCTTTCAAAGCGGTCGCATAGGATGCACATTTCGCCGTGGCCGAGGTCGAACTGAGGAGCGGGTCTTGCGTCTCGAGGAGGAAGTAGGTTACCGAGGAAAATAAGAAAAAGAAAAGTGCAACGGAGTCGGAGGAAAGAGCGAAAAAATGTTAAAAAAATGTATGTACATACACGCGGAAGTAAGTTTCGAGTCGCTAGCGGGCGATATTGATTGGTTATAGTATCTGGTGCGCTCTTTTTACGTGGGTGGCGGTGCAGCGTGGAATGCGCGATGCAATATCTGGGAGGCGGGGATAGGGAGGAAAAAATAGCCGTTATTAGTTAACGTAGGAGACGACGTCGGCATCGCGACGGCGGCGGATCGCGGGAAGGAAAGAAGCCGTCCCCTCGGCTCTCGACGATGGAGGAGCTCGAATGGGCAATTATGGTTGGGTTAGGTTATGGCGGAACGAAGAAGCTTTCGACGAAACGGAATACGGTTAATTTTAATCAAACCGAACAAGATCGGGAAATTTGCGTTGATTAAATATACTAACTGACAAAGAAACTGCAACATCCAGGAGCTATTTAAATTCAAATTTTTTTGATGAAACTTTGATAGTATATCACGGAGTGAAAGATGAAAATTAAAATCGAAAAGTTTACAATTTTTTATATTCTTCTTCTTCTTCTTTTCCTGAGACTTGGTCTTGTTTCTTCTACTATTCAGATTCTTGGGAAGCAGATGTCTAGTTTTCGCGCCATCTCTTGGGAGGTCGAATTTGGTTTTTCATCCTTTGTCCATTTTGCCCATCGATCTTCCATCATTCTGTCAACGTGGTTCCTCCAATATCGTCGCCTATATCTCGTGAATCGCACTATGCCTTGAATTTTCAGATCTTCTCTTATAAGGTCGCTTCTTATTCGGTCTCTTAAGCTTACTCCTTTAATAGTTCTCAATGTTTTCATCTCTGCTGTCCTCATCATATTCTTTGTTTCTGTTGTGTCCGTTCGAGTTTTCTCTGCATATGTAAGTATAGGTCTTAATGAAGATGTAGGAGAAACCTTTTGATTATATTCATAAATAAGTAGATTTGAAATCCTCAAATATACTGGCTCCACAAGAATTAGGGATATCGTATTCAATCGTTTTAAAAAGTATGTAATCTTCGAGGAAATCGCTGTGAAATCATTCAAAACTCAATAACAACTTGTATGAGAAATTTCGTCAATCTTCGCCTTTTTTCTGATGTTTGGTTCTTTGCATATCATGCTTCATGAATGTTCTTATTTTGAAGTGAAGTCGGCTTCGATTTGAAACGAGTTTTCTGAAAATGCCAAGACGTAAATTAACAAACGCCGAGGCAAATAGGGCTATCGGATAGCTACAGGATGGCCTAGCTCAGGTTGTTGTAGCGGAAAGGCTCCAAGTCAGCCAAAATGTGATATCTCGACTTTGGAATAGGTGAAGGGAAACAAGTTTCATGTTGGAAAAACCAAGGCTTGGTGGGCGACGAAAAAAAAATACCTGCTCAGGATAGTTTCATCACCGTTTCGGCGAGAAGAGAGCCTACATCTACATGTACACTACGGAATACTCTTCAAAATGCAGATGGTGGTCCAAGTTTCCATCGAAACCATCAGACGACGTTTGAGAGAGGTGAATCTAGGTTCTAGGCGTCTATTAAGCGGAGTTGCATTAACACGTGACCATAAGCCTCAAACTGGGATGGAAATGCAACATATCAATTGGAACGATCAATGGCGTAGTGTCCTTTTCACTGATGAATCTATATATGGACGATTTTCAGATTCTCGAAGAATAAGGGTATGGACAATCCCACTCATACCCCGCAATCGTCGCTATGTCCATCCATTCCGAGGGGTGTTGTGTTATGGTCTGGGAATAAAATTTCTTTATTTTACAGTTTCCTGCAACTTGAAATCATATTTATATGAATTTTCATCACAAAATCTCATTCAAATTATATTTTTTGCAATTTGAGTCAATATCTCTAACTTATTATTTCTAGGATGTTGAGGATCACCACAAAGTTTTACCGTTTTACATACGCTCTTTCGAATACATTTCCAATACTACAGGTGCGTCATCTATTGTCAATTTCTTTTACTTTGCTCTCCAGAGAGCAAGTTGAAGAACTTCTTCAAAAGATGAGATTTAACTCTCAGTATCTGAGATATGTTTGAATGATTTAACTTTGGAAAGATAAAGGTTTTCATGGACACCCAGATTTTTCCCCCCACTACGACATCGCACTATTCGGTTAGCATGAATTTCATCTTCCTTTATATCGCATGTCGCCCGTAAAAAATCCTATAAAATACGTTTTCTATCGTGGGCGATACGCGTAGGAAACGAGGCTTAAACATCATTATTTCCCGTGCTCGCACCTCCATGTTCCTTCGTTATCTGCATTATTCCCATTCCGATCTGCGCGATCGTTTTTTCCCCGCCGGAAAAACAATGGGAGAACGGTCGGATTTGTATGTCCTGTGTGCACGACGCGTAGCAAGCGTACGCTTTTTTCCATTCCATCAAGATCGCCGAGCGGAAGAAAGTGGTGTCGGAGGCACATGCCTCGATGATCTGTCTTCTAGTCAACATTGCCTGATTTTTCTCGAAGAAGTCCTAAAGAAAAAGTCAACTATCGGAAAAATCTCTAACGTCTTGAAAGAAGCGAAAGATTCCAAAGAAAGTCCAAAATCTTTATATATAAAACTAAGTCGGCCATTTTTTTTTGGTTACAACATTTATAACTCAAAATTGGATGAACTGTTTGTTATGAACGATTTTTTTTTTTGATTCTTCTACAACAGGGTAAACATAAAATACATTAAAACTGTGAAACAAATGATAAAATGGAAAAAAATAGGAAATAATTTTTCTTCTTGCGAATAACGCCAGTAGGTGTCGCTACGGTTAATAGCGTTTTCGTGAAAGTATTATATTTGATATTAATTCAATGAACTACATTTTCTAATAATATCAACGCATCTGAGTTCATGTGTTATTACACCTATATTTCTTCCGAACACTACGGAAAATTTCATGACGAAATGTTCTGAACAAATCTTCATTCAACTATTATATATGTAAACAATTACTGTGTATTTTGGGGGCGCATTGATTTTTTCGTCTGGTGACTTCCGACAACCATTACCGGTAATTCCAAAATCGACGGCTGCCGATGAAATAAATGCTTGCCTAAAATCACCAACTTCAAATTTGGCTAGGTAATAAAGCTCTCAATTCAGTTGATTGCGGTTGGAACAGTACCAATAGATATTTGCAACCCACAAAAATGCAAAAAACACCTGCACCAAAAAAATTGTTGAAAATGATTTTTTGTAACTGCAAAAAAGGATGGAATGCGTCATGCACCTGCAGAAAACTGAGTTTTTTTTGTAACGCTACATGTGGGGAATGTGCAGGTGTTAACTGCAGAAACAGTTGTCCAATCTTTGCCAAAGATGAAGAAATAATTGACAGTGGCGACAGCCACTCAGAATCAGATTTATTTTCTGACACAAAAAGTATTGATTTCACGTAAATGAAGAGACGAATAAATGAAATTTTTAAATGTTATTTTCATTTCGTTATTTTGAACAGATAGGGGTTGCTTTTAGGGGTTGAAAAATAAAAATAACTAAAACTAACATTGCTCCAAAATACTGTCATAAAATTGATTGAAATTAATTAATTATATAAATAAAGACTCGTTTTTATACATTTTATGCTGAAAGGGGGTGGTTCATACGGTCTTGAAGTATATAAAGACATTCATTTAACTTCATAAAACGCTACTGAGGCCCCTTATACTAATAACTTGCCACAACCACTGTAGGTATAGTGCCGCACCTATTCGGCATAACGTTGAGAGCTGTAAGAAAAAAGGACTTCAAACGGAGTAATAAGATCATCTCTAGGCAACCCATGGTACATCAGCAATAAATAGATTGTCAGAATGACAATTCTCGGAATATGTCTTAGTTTTTGGTTCTGAAAAATATTCTGTTTTCTTGTGTTATAACATGTTTGGTTTATCTATGGGAGATGATTGCCTTTCTTTGGGGTCCCGTAGCGGTCTTCAAACATCTGAAGTGCCGAAAAATCATCACCTGGAAGGTCGTATCCGGTTTGAAAAAACCCTCACGACCAGAGAGCGGGAATTTGTGGATTTTGAATTTGAATATCGAACGAATTTCGAAAGACAAGTGTGATTACATCTCCAAATTAGCTGATGAACATGGTATCGAAGTGATTCTTCTGCAAGAAACCCACACGGCAACAGAAAAAAATCCTCGTGAAAGAGGACAGTTGAAAGTTATGTATTAATTGATTTTTTATAAGTTTTACTTGTTATTCGGAAAGGGGAAATTGATGGAGCTTTTTCATTTCTTTCAAATTTTGTGACATTTCTGTCATAAATATTCATAAACCTCCCAACATTATTTGGCCAAGAAATCTGAATGTTGATGTTTTTTAAAGTACCAAATGCATTTCCAAAATGCATTTGATTTATTCTGAATAATCGGTTTCTTTTCTGCTTTTGTCTTTTTTCATTTCAGATTAAGAATTGCGAGTCGTTTTGGGAAGACTCTGTCTATCCGAGCCCATCGATGGATAACATGAAGATGATCACACTGATGTCTTTCAAGATTTTCCTGGGGAGACAGGTTTTTTCGGCTGAGGTTTTTTCCCCTGGCTGAATAGTATCGTATGATATTAGTGATGATAGTATCGTATGATTCTATAGTATCATACGAAGAATGTTATGATACCCCGTCCTTTTTTTACCTCAGCTTAGGTACTATTTGTTTCAACATTTATTGTATTATTTTAGCTCTCTTTTTCATAAGAATATATATATATATATATATATATATATATATATATATATATATATATATATAATAAACAGATCAGAGAAGGACTGAAATTAAAGCTATAGAAGAAATAATACTTGAACACACGAAAAGAATGGTAATAATAATGAAAGAACACAGCAGCGGTACTGAAAATTGCAGCCGGGAATACTGACAAAAAAGTATATATCGTATACTGTGAGGAAGAATAACTTAGTAATGGGAGTCATACTTTACTGGGAACAAGTAGGAAAGACAGGATAAATGAGGTGAGAAGAGGATCTCATATAAAGACTAATTATGACAGATCTGATCGAAGCAAAAATTCGGCAAATTGAACGTTAGGATTCCTAATGATTGACTTCGTGAAAGACACTAGCAAATAAACAGGTAGAAAAAAGAATCATCATGCGAGACCGAATCCCAAAATATGGCATACTTTTGGTGGAAAATGAAAAAGTCTGTCATGCAATGAAACGTCACATGTGACATGAAAATAATGATCAGTTTGCAGCGTTCTTATCGGTTTTCTTCACGGAAAACTCTTTTCCCGTTTTATCGGCTGCATTTTTCCGACTGCATCCGCTTCCATCGCCGATAAATCACATCTGCCATGTGCAGCCCGCGTGCACGCCCGCGTGGGACGCGCGAAACGTCAACCCCGTCATAAAACCGATCGAAAAATCGAACCGTAGAAGACGTCTGGCGATAAATCCGGCCGCAGCTCGCCTCCAAAAACTCCATTATACTCAAAACTGGATACCGAACGCAATTTATTCTCGGCTGGCGCAAAAACGTCCGAACGGAGCGCATCCCATGTTATATATTTTTATGTGTTTTCCTTGGGAATAAAGTTTTTCAGCTTTTTTCCTGGATGGGGTCGCGGGGGAAAGGGGGGAGTCGTATTTTCGCGATGCTGCGCGGGTGCATTTTATACTTTATTTCTTTCGGGGGGTGGGGGCCGGGGGTGCTTCCGTGGCGCCATCTATAGTCTCGGCGTCATAAACGCGCGTTTTTACGTGTTTTTCTTGCGTGCTCGGTGTTTGCTAGAGGTTGAGGTCTGAGAGGAATTGTGACAATTGGGTGATCTTGATCTTTCAATCTTCGTAGAAAAATGTTTGAAAATCAACTTCACTTTATTTTTTATGGACCTATTCAGTTTTCAATAGAACCATTAGTTGATTCTCTAGATTTATGTGTGAATGTTTATCTATCAGTAGTCTGGTAACAACATCGAACAAAAATCAGTAGATATCTTCAACAATTCCTGGATTAAAAATGAAAAGAATTCGGGATAAATTCCGAGATTTCGATCATTTCATTTCTTGCTATTCATTTAAACTGTTTGGTCCAACACAAACTTAATACTTTCCTACTTTTAAATGAAAATGTGGAAAATCGCTCGGATTCGTCAATATCTGATTCGAACTGGAACAATTTTTCCATTCTTTGCATCCCCATAGCTTCATCCCCTAACGGAAGTGAGAGAATAACCCTTTGATTCCGAATGAAAATGAAGAATATTGCGATACCTCATTTTAAAGATCTTATCGTGTACTATCAGATCCTGAAATTTCGCTCCAAAATTTCCATCAATAACGAAATTAAAGGTAAAATAGTTACAACTACTAAATGCCCTGAAATTTGTTGGATACGAGTAATATTCTCGACATAAATTCCACATTGCCTCTTTCACTGTTTTCGCTGTTACTTCATTAACGATGGATATTTTGTAGCGAAATTTCAGGGTCAGATAGAACTAGATACGATCTTCAATATGAAATATCGCAACACCACTCAATCCTACTCAGAATCAAGGGGTTGTGCTGACCCTCGATAGGGGTGAAGTTACGGGATTTAAAAAAAGAGGAATAGTATATTCTAAAACAAGTTGCAGAATGAGCTCCTATTCCAACACGAATGCGAAGTTCGAAAACGAGTGTTGGAATTGCCTTCTGCCACTAGTTTTGGACGATATTTCCTCTATTTCAGTTTTTGTGAAATCCTCTCGAAATTCAAATAAAAATTCAGATTGGTGACTTTTGTATTATATCTTGGCAGTTGGTGTGACTTACGAAATTTGACAGATAACGGAATTTGAATTAATTTGAGTTGAGAATTGATAGGATCGGAAGTCAGTACTGACAACCAAAAAACGAGAAATATAACTGAAAACAATGCTGTAATAAATTCATTACAGTATTACTTTCAGAACTGTAATGAACTCATTACGATACTGAAATAGAGAAAAGTTGTTTTCCCTTCAAATCAGGAATTTTGTCCTATCTATTGTATAATTTTATCATTAAAATTATTGGATAATAGCTTGAGACCAATAAACCCACATATAAACAAATTATACCTTATGAAGTTTCGAGAAAAAAAGTTTGATAAATAGTTTGATGTTTTCACGACTGGGTGTAATCATCTTGCGAGGGTGATATATTACGAATTTTTTCACCTAACGTTGCCTACATCTGCAGTAGGCATCTTTAGAAGATACCTGGTTTAAGAATGTAACTCGACCGTAGAGTTAAAGAGCGGTCTGTAACTAAACGGTCTTAGACCCAGAATCCTCTGAAGATTTCTACCACAGATGTAGCCGAAACTTAAGGTGAATTGAAATTTTTTTCTTCAAATTTTCGATCGCAGTTTGGTGGTCAGTGTATATTCGCAAAATTAATTTTTCGAAATCATCGTCGCAGGGCGTCAATTATTCCACGTATCTTAATAAATCTCGATGCAGACGGTTCGAAGAGCTATCTTACGGCCGCGTGAGAATCCAAACTGGTCGCAAAAATCCATGCATCATTAAGTGCAGCTCTATTTACATTTCTTTTCAGGGACGCCACTCGAAGACACAAGGCGACAGACCCGCGTTTTTGCATAATCGCCTCCGATCTGCCTGCGCGCTTTGCATAAGAGCAGTTCCGGCTCTCCGATTTGAATTTTTCCTACCTGTAAATGTCTTCCCGGGACAATGGGGCCTCCACGGTTCGGGACAATTAGGACGGTCGCGCCTGGAGCCGCGTGCATCGGGAAAAAGGAGGATATCCGGATCTAGTGGCCTCGGGCCGGACGAAACCATGTAAATTCCGGCGATTCTGATCGATTCGAGAGGCCCGTTGACGGACGGGAAACATGCTAATGACGTACTTTAAGGGATGACGGGGTGGGTTTCGTAAGCAAACTGGGGACGCGGAGACATTGACGTGTTATTGATTGCCCCGTTTGCCGATTTTCGGTTGGCCGTTCCACCTGGTTGCGACAGTATTCTCACGTTATTTCGCGATGCTAGAGTGACAGGTCTCCGAGATATGACGTCGGCGATATCCCGTCTCTAGGATAGATAGAAAATTAAAACTTTATTGGGGTTCGTTCAGTAACATACTTCGTAAAGACATCCATACTCATGATAAAGGGCGTTGAATAAATAACATACTGCACATTTCCTATGATTTTGCCGAAACTACTGGCAACATTGAAATGAAATTATATACGAATATGTTTAGGAAGTAGACTTCTGGGGACCTATTCTTGACCATTCGCAATTTATGCGATCGTTCGCATCTATTACCTTTGAGAATGACAGATGAATCTGTATTTTTGACCGTAAGCACGACATACGACGTACATTTTTATGTTCTGTGCTTAGGACCGTTCGTATTTCACTGCGAGTGGTTTTGAGAACTCGCAAATATTTGACAGTTCAAATGATATCATTGACATTGAATTTGAACGTAAGCTGTTGGATTTCACCGATATTTACCTATATTGTCTGCATAGCTCGAAATTTGAGCTCACAGTACTGCTGATATGTAAATCTATGCCATAAACCTTCCGAAGTTGTCAAGAATGCCGCTTTTGAAACGCAAATCGCCATTCGTAAAAATGCGTATGCGTGGAGTTGCGAATGATTTCAAGAATAGGTCCCCTGGTCTAAATCGCCTTAAAGAGGCAGTAAACCTTTAGAAAATTTGTTTTTACTTTACCTGGATCTAGATGGAAGTATTCTATAATTTGGTTGTTGACCAACAATATGTAATCGTGTTATTTTTTTTAATTCTAGTTTAACTTTGCTTTTGAGGTGACTCAAGATGAGGTAATTTCAGTAATAAGAACTATAAAAAACTCATACACTTCGGGACATGATGAAATTCCTATGAGGGCAATAAAACTAACTGCCCAGTATATTACAGAGCCTTTAGATGTAATAATAAATATAGAGGGAATATTCCCAGAAGACCTCAAAATAGCAGTAGTAAGACCCTTCTATAAGAAAGGAGACAAAGATCAACTGTCCAACTAACGCCCGATTTGTCTGCTGTCCTCTTTTTCTGAAGTTTTTGAGAAACTTATTGCCAACAGATTTACAAATTCTTTCAGAAAGTTTCAGGTTATAACACCTAGCCAACACGGATATACAATAAACAAGAGTACTGAAACAGCTATTTTTGAACTTCTACAATCGGTGTTTGAAAATCTTGAGAAGGGTAATATTCCGCTAGCTAATCTATCTAAGGCTTTTGACTCTGTGGATCATGACATATAACTGAACATATTAGAATGCTGTGGAATAAGAGATAAGCAACTCCAACTGATTAGAAGCTACATTCAGGGTAGAAAACAAGAGGTCTTGATCACTATTGATGGAGTCTCTCACACTTCAGAAGAGATCAATACGATACTTGGAATACCTCAGGGCAGCATTCTAGGTCCCCTCCTTTTCATTGTTTACGTGAAAAGCTTATGTTGCAGTATACTGGAACTTGGGATACCATGTAAACCAGTTACCTATGTAGACGACAAAAATTTTGTGGTGGGAGCTGCAGATGTGGATGAGTTGGTGAAATTTGCTGGGCTTATTTTAAGTAAAGTCACAGACTGGTGTCAGAAATTCAAATTGACCATGGATATCCAGAAGACAGATCTTCGACATTGGTAGAATAACCAGAGATTGCCCCAAGAAATTAAATTTTCAAGACACTGAGGTCTGATTGATAGTAACGTGAAATTTTTAGGAGTAATACTGGACAGGAATATGAATTGGCTAGCTCATATTGAATATATAAGAAAAAAGCTCAACTCAAACATCTATACCTTTCTGAGACTAAGGAATCAAGTTGATCAAGACATACTGAAAGTCATTTATTTTTCAAACTTTCAGTCTGTATTGTCGTATGGCATCATTTTTTGGGGACATTCTTCCTTAATCAACCAGATATTTGTTACCCAAAAGTGGGCTTTGAGGACAATCCACAGACTGACCTACAGGCAATCCTGCCGGGGAGTATTCAGAAGAAATGGCATAATGACGGTCTATGGACTATTTATGTACAGGTTGCTGCCATTCATCAGAAAACTCCATGGCTACTTCTCAACATGTGAGAACACGAATAATACAAGAAGACTGCTTCCTTATATACATATCCAATCCACCGAACAACTGCAATGGAGAAGACGGCATTATAAAGCGCAATTAGATTATACAAAGCCCAGAAGATTCCAAAATGAGATAGGCTATAATGCCTATAAGAAGTCCATTTTTAATTTCATTGTTCAATGTGAACCATAATACTGCATTACTGAATATCTTCAATTTTGTAATACTTAAATTTCATTTTTCTTTTGACTTGTTTCACTATTAATTATGGTTAACTGTGATGTAATTGTTGAAACTAATAAATTCTATTTCTATTTCTAACTAAACATAAGTCTCGATCGGAAGGCAAACACGGTTATCGTATACGTAGATCAGATCCGTTGTCGTCCCAAGAACCGAAATACAGGGGGGCTCAATAGACAAACACACCTACCATTGTCGAATTGGCACTATATGTACTTTTCTAACATTCGAACTCCTTTTGTCATCCGACACCGCAAACGGGGCATCCGACAATCGGAACGACGACTGTGAACAAGAAGACGGACCTCGATCGGCCGTAAATCTGCGGCCGAACGAGTGCTGGGCGTGCATTTTAACCGAATTAGCCCGTATATATTTTCCGTGTGAAATATTTTGAATGGCACACAAGAGAAGGGGTTTTGCCTGGCGGTTTGTGTTATGAAATACGAGCGGTTCCGCGGGATCTTATTTGAATAAATGTCCTGGACGTCGAAGCTGTTTTTTTTGCCCATACACGCTTGTTAAATTTTATACGAAAATTTAAAAGTTCACGAATTTGAACTTTGGCAGTAATTGTTCCAATAGTACATTCGATATCACTATAAATAACAAATAAATACCTATATATAGTTGCCCAATTAGTTTGTTTTACTAAGTTTGTGAGAGACAATGTTTTTTTCTTCAAATTTCAATTAGAGAACTCAAATGCAATTACTTGTAGTCCTAGGATTAAAAGTAGCGTTTTTAATCCTAGAACCAAAAGTTGCTAAGCAACGAGCAAATTTTTGTATGGTAAGGAAATTGATGGCTTTCGCACCTGAATATAGTACAAAAATGTCAACATTTTTTGATGGTTTACACAGGAACACAAACAGGACAAGTCCCAGAGTTAATGTTCGCTCAATTACAAATGAAACCAAGTTTTTAACATTAAATTAATTTGAGAACAATAAGAATCGCATAAAGTTATAATAAACACATATAATCTATTATAGTCCAAGGGATCCAAGCTTCAAGTTAGCACCCCATCCGGAGTACTAGGACTTTATTGGACACTTTGAATCTTCGGATGGGATGACCTAATGAGTAATAATAGTACTCTACCGATACCGAACTCTCATAGCTCTATACTCGAGAAAGCCAGGGGCATTGGCTCTCTACTTGAAACTGTATGAGGGAGGAGAGAGAGTTGTACAAGACCTCCCAGAGGATCTACTCAAGACCCTAGTTCTGTAACCAAGACGTGGGGACAGTGAATAATCCCTCAAAAGAAAATTGCACACTGTACACTTCGAGACTTGTTAGCAAGTTCTGAACCTACATCCCAACTAACCAGGGAAAGAGTGAGAGCGACTAGGACCGATATCCTGAAGAATACCATGGTAATTGGTGTCCCAGTGGCCGGAAAAAGTTGCCTTGATGGAATCGGTGTCTTTGGGGTTCCACCCAAGCAGCTCGGGAAGGTTTTTAGTTGCGTTGTGATCAATCCTTTGCTGGTATGGAAGGTTGATTAATGTAAGCTGATGCTTCGTTTCTTTCAAGTTCAATGGAAAACTAACCAGGATTACGAAGAACCTTTTCACTTTATCTCCACTAAGCTTAGCTAAGGTGAAGCTAGTCCGAACAGGAATCAATTCAAGAAAGAACATCATCAGTGCAGCTATATACCTCCTTCGGAGTTCAAATTCGGCGTCCCCATAAAAAATTCAATGGTTTCCCGAAGACATCAATACTGCACCAGATCTGCATCGGCCCAATCCCCCACCCGAAATCGATAGCTATAAACGCTCCATGAAGTTATCAATTACCCCTGAATTTTTGAAATAATGTTCTCATTATCCGACGAGTCCCTGAATATCCGAACCGCTTGTATTAGCCGGATACAAGGAGGGGGCGGAAGGGAGATGGGGGAAGAGCATGAAATATTCACCGATTTTGAGGTTATGAATAAGTAACGAGCCGTAACGATAGTCGAAGACAAATTGATGTACTGGATATTTTGTTTTCGCTGGTTGTAATAAAGAGAGAGAGGGAAAGTTGGAAATTCAATTCGTCTTCTAAATGCTAATCAAAGGTTTTTGGTAATAAGTATTTCTCTGTTTCAGTATCGTAATGAGTTCATTACAGTACTAAAAGAAGTGCTATAATGAAACTCATTACAACATTATTTCAGTTATATTTTTCGTTTTGTAGTTGTCAGTACTGACCTCCGATCGAATCAAGTTTCGAATCATATCAATTCAAATTTCGAAATCTGTCAAATTTTTAAGTCACACCAACTGCCAAGATGAAATATAAAAGTCACTAACCTGAATTTTTATTTGAATTTCGAGAGTATTCCACAAAACTTAACTGAAATAGAGAAAATATCGTCTAATACTCGTTGCAGAAGGCAATTCCAACACTCATGCTATCGAAAACTCGCTCATTCGTCGCTCGTTTTCGAACTGCGCATTCGTGTTGGAATAGGAGCTGTCTGACGTAACTTATTTTTTCATGGCTGATTTTTATATATGTTTTGCAGAATATTATTTCTAAAATAGTATCATAAGTGCCAGACACTTTCCATGGAACAAAACTTTTGTCAGACGCTTTTAAGCTTCAAAAAAAATTAATGAATCTATTTTCACATTTCTGATTTTTAAATATGTTATTGAGGTAACTATCAATTTAGTTGGACAAATTGTATTGACTAAACATCCCTAAACACAAAATCTTTTCAGCTGAATAATATTTGTGTTTAGGGGAAGTTAAGTCACTACAATTTGTCCAACTAATGAAATATAATTTGATAGTTACCTCAATAACATATGAAAAAATCAGAAATGTGAAAATAGATTCATTAATTTTTTTTTGAAGCTTAAAAGCGTCTGACAAAAGTTTTGTTCCATGGAAAGTGTCTGGCACTTATGATACTATTTTAGAAATAATATTCTGCAAAACATATATAAAAATCAGCCATGAGAAAATAAGTTACGTCAGACAGCTCTGGGATCTTGGACTATAAATTTTCATGCTATGTTCAATTTAACCTTTCTAGTATATTGATGTCTATATGTTGAAGAATTTACTCATTTTCAACGATTCTAAAAGTTTGTACGATAATAGTATATTCTAAAACAAGTTGCAGAATGAGCTCCTATTCCAACACGAATGCGAAGTTCGAAAACGAGCGACGAAGGAGCGAGTTTTCGATAGCATGACTGTTGGAATTTCCTTCTGCAACGAGTATTAGACGATATTTTCTCTATTTCAGTTAAGTTTTGTGAAATACTTTCGAAATTCAAATAAAAATTCGGGATAGTGACTTTTATATTTCATCTTGGCAGTTGGTGTGGTTCATTCATTTTTTTTTGAGCTTTAATCCGTCTGACAAAAGTTTTGGCCCATGGAAAGAGTCTGACATTTATGATACTATTTTAGAAATAATATTCTACAAAACATATATAAAAATCAGCCATGTGAAAATCAGTTACGTCAGACAGTTCTGGGATCTACTGATCTACAGATCTACAGCTCTGGGACTATTACTTAAGATGTGTAACTTCAGTTCTCAAGATATGTTCTTTGAATTGTACCAATATGATTTCAATGTAGGGCACCGATTATTATTCAGAACATAGGAGATAAATTACAAAACAACTGTCTACACACTCAACTTGCTCTCAACAGATTATAATCAAGAGATATCTTTGAAGAAGACAAAGCTTTCCTTCCTGGAAAAGGATCCTATAAGACCAAAATTTATTATCGGTGATTATATTTTTTTGCATTTATCAAGAAAGGTGGACATACACAAGAATTACAGAAAAGTTTGGAGTTTTCCATTCAAGTGTGTCCAGAATGTTGCAGCGATTCATGGAGACAGGTATGAATGTCCGAAGACCATACAGGGTAGACCACGGGTAACAACTGTCATTCAAGAACGTTACTTAAGAGTTTCTTCGTTGAGAGAACAGTTTGCAACCGCTCGCCCCCTGCAAATTCAGCTTGAGCAAACTCATGGGGTGCAAATTCGCACTCAGACAATAAGAAATCGTGGCAAGAGCCCCAGCTCTTACCCCAGCCCATCGAAGGACGTGCTTGGTTTTCCTAGAGAGCATATCCATTGGGAAGAGGCCGATTGGGAAAGAATTCTCTTCACAGATGAGTCTAGATTCTGCCTCTACCATTGTGATCGACGTTCCCCTGTATACAGACGTCCACATGAAAGATATGCTCAGTGCAATTTCCTGAATACTACTGATTTCGGGGGAAGGATCGATTATGGTATGGGGTGGAATATCTTTGACTGCTCGCACAGACCTAGTGGTCGTTGATTATGGAGCTATGAATGCTGATAAGTATATAAGGAACATTCTTGAAGAGCATCTAGTGCCATTTGCCCCATACATTCGTGAAAATTCCATTTTTATGGACGATAATGCCAGACCACATCGTGCGCGCATCGTTCAGGAGTACCTTGAAGGGGTTGAAGTCTCTCGAATGGAATGGTCAGTGAGAAGTCCAGATCTCAATCCGATTGAGCAGGTTTGGGAGAACCCCAATAGAAAACTGAGAAGATCAGAAAATCATCCAGCTACTCTTAATGACTTAGGAATCGAACTCGGAGAAATCTGGGAAGGATTAGATCAGAACATTTTAAGATCACTCGTTTTGGATATGAACCGTCGTTGCCGAGCTGTAATCAACGCAAGGGGTGGAAAAACCAAGTATTAAATCACTAATGAGCATTATGAGTTAACTTTCATTAAAATTGAGATTTTCAGAATGTGCGTTACTTTTTTTGCGCAGTGTATTTCAGTATCGTAATGAGTTCATTGGGGTATTAAAAGTAGTCATTACAGCATTGTTTTTAGTTATTTCTTTCGTTTTGTGGTTGTGAGTACTGAACTCCGATCCTATCAATTTTCAAACCAAACATTTCAAAGTCCGTAATCTGTCAAATTTCGTGAGTAATACCAACTGCCAAGATACAATACAAAAGTCACTTATCTGAATTTTTATTTGAATTTCGAGAATATTTCACAAAACTTGACAGAAATAGAGAAAGTATCGTCTAATACTCGTTGCAGAAGGCAATTCGAACACTGCAACTTGTTTTAGAATATACTATTGTTTGTATTGTGTTGACCCCTGTGTGAAGAGTTTTACGATTCCAAAAGTTTCTTATTAAAAATAATCAATCAAAAATGAATTTAACGTTTGGTAACGAGACTCGTAGGGTCAGATGATCCAGAAACCACAACCTGCAGCGAGATTGAAGAAGCTCAGAAGTAACCAACATCGTAACCCGCTTATTCATACGTTCAGAAGCGACTTACGGTTATTTAACCGAAACAATAAAAACGCCATGAAAAGGCGGCCGCGGGAGCCAGCTCCGCTCGCGAATAAGCCAATTTGAGGTTATGCCGCCTTTTTCACGGTATTATGCGTTTTTTCGCCGATAAAATTATTTTTAATAAAACGAGATGCGATAATAAAAATTTTTATTGGCGCTGATGCTACAGCGCCCGCAGAGGGGCTGTTAGGTCATAAAAATACGGCGCATCCTCGCCAGTTGGCGTCGGGGCGCGTATCCCGAAAACCGACGCCCATGCTGCTACACGAAAAAGAAAAAATCAAATATTTACTATAGTGGAATATAAATCTAGTTTTAAACTAAAGTCCAAAATTCATTCAAACAGTGGACCTTCCAAAGCTGGCTTCACATTTTAAAGAGTAATTCTCCAATGCTCCTTTTGAGCCCGATTTCAACCTGCTTCAATATGATCACTACCAGAAAAACCTGGGAAAGGTACCCTTATTTGGTAAGAAAAAAATAGCAGAAGAACGTAAGTATTGCGCAGAAAAGTATATTACTGAAAATGGTAGAGCAGTCCCAGGGCAATTGAAGGTTTAAGGTTTTTTCTCCTTTTGTTCTCTGTTTTACTTCTTATTCGTTGTTGTTATTTTCTTTCTTTGCTTCCTTTTCTGTCTGTTCAAGTGTTTTTTTCTTCAATGCTTTCACTTTTCAGTTATTCTCTAAAATGGTCTGAGGTAGCATCGGACAGATGCTGGATTAACATAGAGACCTATAAGATATGGTCCGGCTTACGGTATACTTGGTATGAGCAATGTTTTCATTATTCTTCGTCCTTTGAAGGCTATAGGTTCATTCATCCGAAGAGTAGCACCGTTTTCTTTCAATTTATTGTCCTTCAGTAAAACGGTGTAGATAGATTCTCTCCCTGTAGAGCAGAGGGTTCACTTCCAAAGGGATCAATATCCTTGATTTGGGTCCATATAACCCAAGACCTGTACCCCTTTTTGATTTCAATGCGTCATTGTACCATAATGATGACTTTTTATCCAATCGATTTACGAAGTTTATTGCACTAGGACAGTTTCAAATTGCATTTCGAAATCACATTTGATTGGCATCATTTCTGATGGTTTCGTCACGAGGTTTGAGTCTAGTTGAGATGAAATAAGTCAACTATAAATAAACTGCCCCATATGAGTAAGGGATATTGATTTAAATTGCAAAACAATATAGTTTAAATGAGATTTTGTATTGAAAATTCATATTAACATGATTTCAAGTTGCAGGAAATAAAATTAATTTTAGCCTGTAGGTTTGCAGCGTAAACAGGGTGGTTAAGAAAATTCGAGTAAAATAACGAAATTTTATTCTCAGAGAATATCAATACAATGTATGGCCTCAATACCAGCTTGACATCTTCTTTGCATAGTACACACGAGGTTGTTGAATATTTCTTGAGGAATTTGGTTCCATAAACGGGACAGACGCTATCTCAGAGTATTTAAGGATTCTGGGGTAGGTTGATGTATATCTAATCTTCTTTGGAGCATATCCCATGCATGTTCTATGCAATTCGAATCTGGTGAGAGCGGAGGTATTAATAAATGTGGAATATCAAGCTTCTCGCGCGCATTCTCAGCTATGGCCACACGGTGCGGTCTAGCGTTATCATCTAGAAATTGAAGTTTCATCAATAACAGCATGAAAATTTGGCAGAACATTGTCAATGACATGCTCCCTCTAGTGTAAGTCGGTCATATTCCCAGGACAAATGTGCAGATCTCTGCGCCCGTTGAAACATATCCCGGCAAATACCATAACACTACCCCCTCGGAATGGATGGACTTCTTGGACATAGCGACTATTACGGGGTATGCGTGGGATTGTCCATACCCTTATTCTTCGAGAATTTGAAAATCGTCCATATCTGGATTTATCAGTGAAAATGACACTACGCCATTGATCGTTCCAATTGATATGTTGCCTTGCCCATTCCAGTCTTTGACGGTTATGGTCACGTGTTAATGGAACTCTTCTTAACGGACGTCTAGAACCTAGATTCACCTCTCTCAAACGTCGTCTGATGGTTTCGATGGAAACTTGGACCCCATCTGCATTTTGAAGAGTATTCCGAAGCATTCTATATGTAGATGTAGGCTTTCTTCGCGCCGAAACAGTGATGAAACGATCCTGAGCAGCTGTTGTTTTTAGTCGCTCACCAAGCCTTGGTCTTTTCAACACGCAACCTGTCTCCCTGAACCTATTCCAAAATCGAGATATTACACTTTGGCTGACTTGGAGCCTTTCCACCACAACAACCTGAATTAGGCCACCCTGTAGCATTCCAATAGCCCTATTAGCCGCAGCGTTTATTAATTTACGTCTCCATTTCAAAATAAGAACATTCATCAAGCATATGCAAAGAACCAAACTTCAGAAAAAAGGCGACCAGATTGACGAAATATCTCATACTGATTTTCATTAGATCGATTCAAGTTGATATTAAGTTTCAAATGATTTTACAGTGATTTTCCCGAAGATTACATACTTTTCAAAACGATTGAATACGAAATCCCTAACTCTTGTGGGGAAGTATATTTAGATGACAAAGTGAAAAACATAAAAGAATATATGTTGGGACATTATTTGGGCTATTTCAATTATCCATATTGTTTGTATTCATCTGAATAAATAAATATCTATTATCTTAATAAATACCAACAATATAGATAATGGAAATAGCCCAAATAATGTCCCAACAAATATTCCATTATCAAGAATATCTCCTTCACAAAAAGAATGTATGTTAATGATATAAATAAACGATTTCAGTAAAAGAAATCGAGGGAAGATAACGATAGGATAACTAGATACCTAGACCTAGACGGCCTAATCATTAATCTTGCAACCTATCTCAAGTAGGTCAACTCAGCATCCTTTGAACGCGTCCTGGCGCACATCCATCCTCTTCCTTCCTTCGCCAGATCGTCTACAGGACGTCTAGCCGCCTCCTATCGATTCTGCCGCCTCCCGAATCTCGCAGACGTATCTCATCTCAGCCGCCTTACCTCTCCTGAGGATGCTCTCGGATGCATTAGCAAGGATGCATGAGAGAGGAGAGGACACCCAGCTGGAGAATTTTCACTACGACAGTTGAGAATCGTAAAAAGGTTGATAAGTCTTGGTTGTGTCGAAAAAGTTGGGAGAAAGGAGGGGAAGAGAGAAAAAACAAGACAACTAACTATAGAGATGTTTAAACCCGATCCGTTAATGCAAAATAAGATCCGATTAATGAAAACAGTGCTCATATATATATATATATATATATATATATATATATATATATTCTTTGGATTGAGAAAGCTAAAATAATACAATACATATTGAAACAAAAAGTACCTAGCTGGGGTAAGTGCAACACAAGAAAACCATACAGGTCTGTAGTATGACAAAATGAGGAAAGGATAAAAACCCCAGAGGAAAAAACCCTGACCCCAGAGGAAAAAACCCTGACCCCACCAGCGTTAGAAAAAAATTTACTAAAAATATCTTATCAGAGTATCTTGGAGGACATCTACGTGATCATAAGAACATCTTCATGTAGTTGATCTATGGGCAGCAGAAAAAAAACGACTCTTCACCAATCTACCCGAAATTCTAGATCTGAAATGAAAAAAGACAAAAGTAGAAGAAACTAGCTATTTATAATCAATTAAATGGTTTTTGAATTAACCACCCATTGCAGAAATTCTTCCTTTATAAATTAGTTATGACAGAAATGTCACAATGTTTTGAAGAAATGAAAAAACCCAATCAACTTCCCCTTTTTTCATGAATAACACAACAAGCTAAACTGTAATTTGGACTAAGTGAAAAATCAATGAGTACATAATTTTCAATTGTCCTCCTTCAAGAAGTTCCTTTGTTGCCATGTGGGTTTCTTAGAAGATCTCAACATCATGTTCAGTGGCTAATTTCGGAACGTAATCACTCTTGTCCTTCGAATTCCTCCAATATTCAAATTTAAATTCTCAGCCTTGCTCTCTGATCGTGAGGGTTCTTTCGAACCAGATACGACCATCCAAGTTATGATTTTTCGGAACTTTAGATGGTTGAAGACCGCTACAGGACCCTAATGAAGGGAAATCATCTCCCAAACATCTTATAACACAAGAAAACAGAATATTTTTTAGGACCAAAAATTAGGACGGTGCTCATACCCAACATGAGTGGATGAAAAAACACTTCAAATCACGTTCAAATAGCGTTATCAGAACAATATTTGGTGTCCCATGGTACATCAGCAATGAACAGATCAGAGGCAAACTGAAAATCAAAACTATAAAGGAAATAGTACAAGCAGAAAAATGATTAGAAAGATGAGATAACACAGCAACAACAATTATTTGGAAATCGTCCCCGTCGATTTTCAATTTCAAAAGCCATTTATCGTATCCTTTTGAAGAGGAGAGTAAGTAGAACATTCTGTCATACTGAAAAAAGTTTTTTTGCAGAAAAGAACGAATTTTGTTAGTTACCGTGTTTGTTGCTAGATCGGTAGATCATTTTTACTGGTTGCTAAGGTGAAGCAAACGGTAAGTGAAAATGACTGAATATTCGTTGGAATAATGAAATAACACAAACAATTTGAATTCAGTTAATTCAATATTGAAAGTGAAAGTACAATTTTTACAATTGCTGATGGAAATACCACTGGATTGAGTAGTAGCCGAATTCACAGAAACCTCTGCTGAATTCAACATTTCATGTTGCAACTCGCTACGTTCCGTATTATGCAAGGTTTTTTCAGCAAAGTCTAGTTTATTTTCCAGGGAATCCTCAACGTAACTTTCAGTCATTGTCGAAGACCTCCATCCACCGTGTCGTTTTAGTTCTAATACATCTACTCCCTTATTAGCTAAAAATGTGGCCGAAGTGCGTCTAAAAGAGTGGCCAGTATAGGCATTTGGATTTTCCAAATTCAAAAAGGTTGCAATTTTTGACGGCCAAATTCCAATTGTCCCTTTGCATATTACTTGATTACTGCATTTTCCGTTTTGATATCTCAAAAATAAATGCTCGCTCTTTGCATTTTGTGGACGCAGATGGGAATATTGTCTATATATTTCCAGGTCATTATCTCGATCCATGACTGTGAATGTTCTCTGAATGTTGGTTTTTGTGTTGGGAATTTTCAGGATTAAAAATGATTCCCGATCTTCTATATCCCTGACGCTCATGTTGTACAACTCTTCTCTTCTACACGCCCCTCATATACCTAATTTCATTCCCACCTGAACGGTCATTATTAGTTTATGAAGCACTATTATATTAATAAAAGCACACCTTAATTATTAAAAATATATCATCTGCTGCTTCTTTCAAGAATTTATTCATTTATTCTCTTGTAAAAACAGCACATTTCTTGGGTTTGTAACCAATAGATTTTCTTTTGAGGAATGCTATAAGCGTTTCAAACTTGGATATGTCAAAAGCGTCGTTCAAAAATATTGTGCTCTTCAGCATTGAATATTCCGCCCAAAGACTTTCAGGCGATCTCAGCTTTTCTATTCTTCGAACAAAATAGGCAAGTAACACTTTTTCATTGATTTGGCTGCCTTTAGTCTGAATCCATTCCTTGAAAGTATTGTATGTACTCTCGTATCGGATTTCAGATTTCTCAGGAATAACTGAACAACTGCCGATTTCCCAGGCTGTTTGAATTTCATTATCTTCCGAAGATTCTGTATCGCACTTTTTGGAACGCTAGTAAATTCAATTGATTATTGTCACTTCGACAATCTACTAAGTTTTCATCACCAAGACAACGTCTTATATTATATTCCTACACAGCATTGATAAAGCCACGAATAAATGAATTTGTCAGATAATTGTTTTGTACATTGAGTAAAAATTGTGTCTATCGTGCAAAAAACGCTATAAGTATCTCGAACGGGACTACCGATCTCAGACAATAATTGGAGTCGTCGCTGCGCTACTCCTCCAAACTAATGTCTTCGATCGGTAAAATGCCCTTACCGTTCTCTATACTTAATATACTATACTATACAGTATGCGGGGCAATATGCAGCAAGAACAGATTTAAAAGATAATAATCTATACATGTTCGGTGAAGGTGACAAAACCAATTGTACAAGTACCCATTATTTTACGAACTCAATCAGACCGCTGAAAATACAGAGACAATCTTATCACAATGCATTAACAAGTGTGCATTAGTTCATTAGATCCATAAATTCTCCCATTAAAGGAGAACTGGACAATTGATATGTCAGATGGAACAGCTAACATGAATGCAGTTCCTTAATTACGTTATGTTTTCTGATTAAAATAACATTGATTGTGGTTACGCGTCGGGTTGATGATGGTTGGATGTTGTAAATCATTCTAGAAGACCATTTATCTTCTTGGTCTCAGTTAAGTATTCTTCACGGTTTCGAATTAAAATCTTATGAAAATATCACTCATTTCTCAGCGATTTTACGAAATTATAATTGGAAAATGAACGAAAGAATAACTAGTGATATGATTGAATATACGTGAATCTAGTTTTGTCTTTGCATTTCAATCAATTCAATGATTGATCAAACAGTTTACAGCACCAAGTTTCAACTTCAAATTAAAATAGAAAACAAAAATTCGAAACGAAATTATAACGATAATCAGGGAAAAACAAGAAACCTCCAAGAACAACCAATTTTATTGAATTTGATTCGTTTTGTGCATGGGCTTTCTGGAAAACTGAGAATAGGATGATTATAACAGAAAAATAAATGGGTTAGCTAGTATTTTGTTGGATGAAAATTTGGATTGATTATTTATTCGTCTGCGAAAGAAATGATATCAGGAAATTTCGAGATGAAATGGACCAATGTCGACATAATTTTTTATAATCTATGGTCACCATGTACTGACAAATCTCAATACACACTATATTACCATAGTCTGCGAGTTGGCTGTAGCCGAAAAAAATTGATATCGATAAATTGCGACAGTCTGCAAATCGATTCTGATAAATCAACTGAATAATATGCCATTTGCATAACTTGATTCCTTGAAGTTAGGTACTACGCAGATAATGAGATGCATGAAACCATCATCAAGCGGTGAGGTGAATTAGTCTGTAATGATGTCAGTTCAGTGGCGTGCGCATCTAGGATGGGACCAGAGAAAACTGGTATTACTGGGAAAAAAACAAGAAATAAAAACGACGAGAATAGAGATTGACAAACATCAAACTGAAATTGTTGGAATCTTCAAGATGTGAAGAGACTTCGACACGTGTTCTGACATAAGAAAATGAAGGATGAAACTGACTACTTAATCTATGTGAGAAATTTCATAAGACTTTTTGTAGAAACTATTCTGTACGAAAAAAAAATCAGTCAAAATGGAACGGTATTGTGGCAATTCTCCTGCTGGACTTTGAAAAACCATGTTTAATTGAAAAAAACCAAGTAAGAATAATGGATTTGTAGATAACAGAAGAAAGTATAGTCGACATGCTTTACAATCATTTAATACAATTTAAAACAGCTGACTTCTATATCGCATCCTATACTATTGTGTGAGAAAACCAACACTCTTCACTACTTTCTTCATACTTTCATTTCTACGCCACTGGCGGAATATAGAGGAACTTCCACATACTCATAATTAGCCTCTCTCCTCTCCCCCCCGTACCAGCCTTATCGATATGCACGTACGATCGACTCAATTAAAGGTAATTTAATTTATTTATAACAGAGTTATAATGGCTACGGTGACATTATAAAGTTCAAGTTTGAAGCAATCGTTTCTTACATTGTCGCAGTTAACATGTTGCACGGTTCTACCTACGAAAAGCCTGTTATTGGTTGAGGGGGGCCAGAACAAAACAAGTCTTGAAAAAATGCACGAGATTTTTAATGCTTAATTTTTGTAATAACCAAGGAATCCTTTATAAAAAATGACGCAAATTCAACATGAGAACTATATTGCTCCACACGAGTTAGGGATATCGTATTCAATCGTTTTGAAGAGTATGTAATCTTCGAGAAAATCGCTGTAAAATCATTTAAAACTCAATAAAAACTTGAATCGATCTAATAAAAATCAGTAAGAGACATTGCGTCAATCTGGTAGCCTTTTTTCTGAAGTTTGGTTCTTTGCATATGCTTCATGAATATTCTTATTTCGAAATGGAGTCAGTTTATCAACGGATTCGATTTGAAATGAGTTTTCTGAAAATGCCAAGACGAAAATTAAAAAACGGGTATATCGGAATGCTACAGGGTGGCCTAACTCAGATTGTTGTGGTGGAAAGGCTCCAAGTCAGCCAAAGTATGAAATCTCGACTTTGGAATAGGTTCAGGGAGACAGGTTTCGTATTAGAAAGACCAAGGCTTGGTGGGCGACGAAAAACAACACCTGCACAGGATCGTTTCATTACCGCTTCGGCGAGAAGAAAGCCTACATCTACGTGTAGAATGCTACGGAATACTCTTCAAAATGCAGGTGGGGTCCAAGTGGAAATCATCAGATGACGTTTGAGAGAGGTGAATCTATGTTCTAGACGTCCATTAAGAGGAGTTTCATCAACACGTGACCATAAGCGTTAAAGACTGGAAGGGGCAAGGCAACATATCAATTGGAACGATCAATGGCGTAGTGTCCTTTTCACTGATGAATCAAGATATGGACGATTTTCAGATTCTCGAAGCATAAGGGTATGGACAATCCCAAGCATACCCCGTAACCGTCGCTCTGTCCAAGAAGTCCATCCATTCCGAGGGGGTAGTGTTATGGTATGGGCCGGGATATGTTTCAACGGGCGCACAGATCTACACATTTGTTCCGGGAATATGACCACCGTTCACTATAGGGGGCATGTCATTGACAATGTTTTGCCAAATTTCGACGCTGCTATTGGTGAAACTTTTCAATTTCTAAACGATAACGCTAGACCGCACCGTGAATCCATAGTTGAGAATGCGCACATTTACCAATACCTCCGCACTCACCAGATATTAATTGCACAGAACATGCATGGGATATGCACCAAAGAAGATTAGATAATCATCAACCTATCCCAGCATCCTTAAATGATCTGAGAGAGCTTCTGCCCCATTTATGGAACCAAATTCCTCAAGAAATGTTCAACAACGTCGTGTGTAGTATGCAAAGAAGATGTCAAGCTGTTATTGATGCCCAAGGAAGCCATACATTGTATTATTAGTCTTAAAATGCTTGAATTCTCTGGGAATAAAAATTCGTTATTTTACCCGATTTTTCTCAACCATCTGCAACTTGAAATCATATTAATATGAATGTTCATTCCAAAATCTCATTTAAACTATAATTTTTCGCAATTTAAGTCAATATCCTTAACTCATGTGATAGAGCAGTTTATTACCAACGTTTTCCTAATCTTTGGTTGTTACATCTTATAAGTTCAGCATAAAAACAATTTTCTTTTTCATTCTATGATAAGGTTATTCTAATGCCAATTAAAGAGTTAAACACTAATTTTATGAAGCGTATAGAATTATCATCCTGGTTAAAGAAACCTCTTCTTACGCCTTTAATGACTTCAATTTCTCAAGTTTTCTCAGCGTAGAAAATCTACACATCGACAAGATGAAAACTGATATAAAAAGGGGTTCCATAATTTCTTCACAATTCAATTAGCAAATGAGAGCAATAATAAGCGTGATAGCAGAAATATCGCAGTCGATTCTTATAAAATCGAATGTTTAATTTAACCCGTCAGTGGCTTACTGTTAGAACAGCGGGAGGTTAGTTGTGCAGAATCTTTTTCTGCTCGAGATGAGTATCTGAATATGGAATAAACCCGATGAAACACGAGGTGTAGCTAGCTCATTAAAATCTTAATCGAAACGATGTTTGATCGTTTGGATTTCTGATTTCCCTTAATTGGACGAAGACTTCGTTAGCTTGAGGAGGTTTCAGATCACTAGAGGTTATGTTTATCATTTAGCCTGAGCCAAAAGTACCCAGAGTACCTATAGATTTGTTGAAGACTGAAAGAAATGAAACCAATGAACCAATACGACAGCTATCTTTGTTTATTTATTTTTTTAAGAAAGAATTGTGGTCAAGATTCCATCGAGTTGGACACCCGAAGAGACCCATCTCCCGACCGCAAAGTCTGCTTACGGTTTCCAGTTAATCGAGGTGAAATGTGTGCATATATACACGGTGGGTTCGGAACCGAGAAATCAACGAAAGGAGAAGGAGGGAGAAAGATAGAATATTTTGGCGCCTCGGGATACAAGGAAATAACTGGAGGACGACGTGTTTATCAAATTACCCGACAGAGTTCGTAATTTAACAGAAGCGGTCGGTAAGGCGGCGCGCGCATGATCGGACTTGCGTCCAGATAAGTCCGGATGGAATCCCGAGGTATCAACTAATTATACATTTTCTTCAGGTTGCTGCATCTAGCATCTCTTCGAACACTGCACTTTTTTATTCATTATTTACTCTCGTAATTTTTTACTTGAAGACATGATGACAAGATCGCTACAAAAGTGACACAACTCAAAATCAAAGGTCAAAAATATTCAAATCCTAAATATTTTCTTATTAATTGAAAACATGAAATAGACACCAATTTTGGTATGTAGGTATCTAAATGATAAATGGAGGCCCACTGATGTGGGTAAAAATTTTCCTTTCCTTGATTTAATCGTTTTCTGATCTAATTCAAAGCATGAACCGAAAAAATTAAATTATGAGTTGTGTTACTTTTGTAGCGAGGGTGCTATATAACTTAACTCTAGATTTCTCAAGGAGAGTTTCTTCTATCAGGAATTTCTAAAACTTTAGAATACTCTCTACATGCCAGATGAATCATGAATATTTTTCAAGTTGAAGAATGCATTTGTGTTGGAATTGGCTTCTGAAACGAGTATTAGACGAAATTTTCCCTATTTCAGTCAGGTTTTATGAAATACGATCGAAATTTAATCAAAAATGCAGATTATATTTCCAAGTGACTTTTATATTGTATCTTGGCAGTTGGTATGACTGTTACGAATATTGACAGATTACGGAATTTGAATTGATGCGTGTTGAAAATTGATAGGATCGAAAATCAGAGGCGACAACCACAAAACGAAAAATATAAATGAAAATAATGCTGTATTGAGTTCAGTATCGCACTGTTTTCAGTCTGTGATGAACTCATTACATTACGATACTGAAATAAAGAAACATGGTATTTATTCTGAATTTTTCTTCATGAACTCCCATTTAGTGCAGTCTATTTATTCTGCAAATTTTTGTTACTGATTCCGCGAGAGAGAATATGTACATTCGACTGTTAATTACACATTACACATTACAACGGAGGAGTAGGTATACAGGGTGTTTCTGAATTGATGCGAAAGAGATTATAATGGTTGTTTTTATCAGCCCCTTGTGATTACATTTTGTTATAACCAAAACACTCAAAAACTGCCATTTCATTAGACTCATTCATTTACCAAGCTTCAGTGTACTTAATTTTTCCAAAGTGGATATATTAAATAAAAACCTAATTTCAAAGGGCTGGAACTTAGACGAAAAAGGTTGTTAAACAAAAAATTATATGAAAGAACCCCCTTTATTTCTGCTAAAGAATCATCCATCGAAATCTGTCGCATCAATTCAGAAACACCCTGAATAAAATTCATTTGATGTTCAAGCTGAATTTAATGATTTGATTTTTTTCTTTCGTTTTCCTATAGACCTGCTCATGAAAAGAAAGATTTCATTCCCTTGCTTGAACAGTTTATCCCTGAAGGAGTTATAACAGCATAAGAGTTAAATGAGACTAGCAGTCTCATTCCGAATTATTAGAACTATACTAAAAGTTTGCGAGGAGTTAGATGAAATTACTAAAAACTACTGTTTAGAAGTATCAGTTGAATGAATACTCCATTAGGTTTCGTAAGTCCTTTGTGAAAATATTTTCAAGACAGTCTGGCAACTATAGTTTCTTTCCGATCGCTGACGTCATGCCATTATCAAAATAAGAGTTGATATATCAAAGGAACTATCCTATATTTTCACTAAGCTCTGCCGAGCCCCGATCGATGTTTCAAATTGCATTTTCTGTTACAAAAGATGAAAATTTAACATTCCAAGAAGGTGCGTCTGATTGGGGTCTATAAATCCTGTCGTGTGTGATCGCCTTAAATTCCACCGTTCGGTCCCGATTCACCCGGAGCGCCATCTCCTGTTTATCTAGCGCAACCGCCGCGTCGGGTTTCAGCAAGGTAACATACGAGACGCAGAATGATCTGGCGTGCTGCGACCTCTTTCGAAACCGCTGAGCTCCAAATTAAACTTCGGTCTCATTACACCACGCCAACTTGATGACATTGTTCGTACTAATTCGGAAGGCGAGACTCGAACTCGAAGAACTGGAGAAGGCTTGGTGCTGTTGAGTTATGTTCTTGCAAGAAATTTGCCAGTGTCCACCAAATATTCTTTTTAGGATGAACAGGATTTATAGGTGTTCTTAATTAACAATACGACTAAGTGACAAATTTCACGAATACTACCGAATTTTTTGTTGATAATAGTATGAAATTTCAGAGAGGAGATAGTGGATATCTTGATTTGTTCCTGAGTTACAAAGTGTTTTTGTACAACTGCCATTAAAAGTGATACTTTTAATGACAGCAAACAATGTCGAAATTGATTGTTCACGTGGAAGCGTGTTAAAAATATTTTTAACATTTAGCGTTAAAAATATTTTTAGCACTCCATTTTCTTATGATTAAATCAGATGAGAATAATACTGCAATTGCAAATTTTTATTATCCATATTTAACAATCATTACTTATGAACATAAATATTATTCGTAAAACTAGGACAATTACCAACATTAATGCCGTGTGACGTTAGGGAGCTTCGCAACACATTATTAAAATTCTCAGCACCGAAAGTACAATATATTGGATGATGATGATCAAAAATCTGTTGAGGTTGGGTGAATGTTTTCAGCAATGACATTTCTATATGCAATGGAATGATCAACTTAGCCCTCGGCTACCGTCGTAGACTTCCATCCACCTTGTTTTTATATCCGTAATATTTGCTCCTGATTCTGCTAGCAATGAAGCGGAGGATCTTCGAAAACAGTGTCCTGTATATTGCTTTGGTTCTGGCAGTTTGAGCAACAATAGATGGAATTTCCCCAATTGTATTAATACCAACTGGATTGGCAGTGCATTCATTATTCAAGTATTTCAGGAAAAAACGAAGATGTTTGATGACAGGAGGGCGCAATGCAAAGTACTTATGAAAATGGTCTACATACTTCCCAGTAATACTGAAAGAACGAGTGACTTTCGTTTTTGTATTTGGAAGTTGTATAACCAATGATTTATTTGTTATTTGGATGTCTTCCACTGATAAATTACACAATTCTTTACACCGACAGGCTCTAAATAATCCGAAAATAGTTGCAATCTTAACCATCAAGTTTTTCTCATCTGGTGCCTCCTTTATAAACTTTTCAACTTGTTCACGAGTGAGAATTTTCGATTTTTTGGGACGATATCCGTCACTTTTCCGTTTTAAATATGCTTTTACCTCAAAATATTTACTAACATCCAAACCATTTTTAACAAGGTCGCTTGAATTTATCATTCAAAATTTGCGCCACAAAGTTAATGAACTCCATATTTTTTATTTTTCTTCTAAGTATGCTAGGAAAACAGTTACACTGAAGTTCCCTTTTACATTTTTCAATTTACAACAGGCCAGGAAATTGTTATATGCAATATCGTACTGCTGAACAGATTTTTAGGTAGGAGTTCCAGATTTGCTCTTCTTGCATCAGATTCTTCAATATCCAGGAACAACCAAATCGTCACTTTTATTAATGATTGGACTATCGAAAACATAATAAGCAGTCAAAAACCCAAGACGAAAATCGGACAGGAACGAAATTCAAATGACAGCGTCCTTTCTCATTTGTTAGTAATCATAACGTTGTCAACGTTTGCCATTCACAGCAACCTTTTGATTATTTGAATATTGAAATGCATTCTGAAGTTTCTTGTCATTGCAAATTCGCCGATTTGATTATCAAAATAGGGCAGTTGTACAAAAAACATTGTAAGGTTTTTGTGATTAAGTGATTTTATTTTTAAATTGTTCAATTCGCTCCGCTCATTTCACAAACTTTTTCACTCACAAAATAAAACGTCACTTGACACTCGTATCATAAATAACCATATAGTATAGCTATACAAGTGAAACATCTGGAATCACAAAAAGTACAAAAAGCCTGAAAATTCAAAAAAATTGCGTCTGATATGCCTTCATTGTATTCTGATTTTTTCTTCAATCCACATTCGTTCTATACACCATGCATAAACTAGGAATAAAATACAAAAAAAGCAAAAATCCTCACCTCTCTACCAAGAAAAACCTTCCTCATTCGAAAAGATCCAACACTGTTCACGACTCGGTTGACGTATCAGAAAATTGAGAACGTACTTTAAAGCCGTTTTTTGCGCTAATGATAGAACACTAGACACGGAAGAATCGCCGATGAGTGCATCTGGGGAAATTATATCTGGTGTTGCTGTACGAAAAACAGGTGCGTATCGGCCCTTTTCACTGTGAAGTTGGACGATATTCTCAGTCTGAGAGGATATGTTTGATAGATATATCAGTTTTGAAACATGTATGTGTGACATTATATGCCTTTATTTGCAAAAATATATCTCACACTAATACAAACTAGTATAATCTTCTTAAAGAATTTTTACTTATGATTTGATATGTTTGCTCGAACAACATTGTCGTTTTGTTAATGATATGTTCATTCAAACAATGCCCAATAAGAAGATATAATAATAATAATAAATAATAATAATAATCTTTATTTCTTCAGTTCAATATACAATGCATATAACAGAAGAAAACGTCAAATAGACAGATTCATTCAAAAAATTCAGAAATATAATAGCAATTCTTATCAAGTAATAGCGACTTTACCCTTTTCTTGAAAATAAAAATGTTAGGTGCATTCTGTATTTCCACAGGTAACATGTTAAAAATTTTGCAACCCATAAACTGCAAATTTTTTTGAAAATATGCAGTATTATGGTTTTTAGGTGCTAACAAAAATTTCCCTCTGGTATTATAACAATGATTCGAATAATTAATAAAAAAAAGATTTATTTTTATATACGTATATACATATCTCAAGAATGTAGATTCCAACTAGAGTAAGGATCTTCAATTCTTTGAAAGCTGGCCTAACAAATGGTATTCATTTTTTTAATTACATGTTTACAAAACATGCTTTTCGTTGAAATATATTGCACTTTCTAAGATTAAATTATGTTTGCAATGCTATGTTCTACCATATTTTATAACGATGAAACGAGAATGAAGAAGCAGTATTTAGAAGAAACACTGAGATCTCTGGTTCAAAAACGTCTCTGAACAAAACAGTCCATAAGTTTATAATTATTCCAGAAAAATTATCAGAATGTAGATTTTTATGTTTCTCAAATCAATTAGAAACAGAAAACAAGATGTTGACATCTAATCACTGCATTTTCAAGTAAAAATTTCATCCATTGCGAGTCCACTCCTGACTCGAGTCAAAAAAAAATCCACTTGATTTAAAGCTCTACAAATCGCGTCGATGATTTAGAAACACATCAAACGACGTTCTCGAACTTTAAATACCAGATTCCGTGTTAGTTTTTGTTACGAACTTCTTCGGCAATCTACATCGACGGCCTTTGTGATTCTCGAAAACATCCAACCAAACTTTGTTATTCCTTTTATGGTTGCACGAGCAGCCATATCTTCTGTTATTATTAGCCTCAGAACAGATGCATTATCAGAAATATTCATGAGCGAAATGGTCAGTGAAAAAAAGTATTGATCAAACCCTTTAGATTCCAGTTCGTGAATAGAAAGGGTTAATGAAAGTCCCTTATTTCGCAACTCAAATAATAAATGAAAAAAAACCAATATTTTCAACATCATCAATTTTGGTAATGAGAAGCATTTCGAAATAAATATGAATTGAAAATTGAAAAATGTAAAATAGGAAGGAGTAGAACTAGAAAAAAGTTAAACAAACATTCAGGAATGCAGGAACGGAAGTTGAACTATAGCAAAAAAAGATGCGAAGATATTGAAGGCAACGGAAAGGAAGATGACAAAAAACAGCCAGGTACGGAAATAGACACTTAATAATACCTAATTCCAACACTAATAGTTATTTATGATATGAGTGTTAAAGTGACGTTTTATTTTGTGAGTGAAATGAGCGGAGCGAATTGAACAATTTCACGAACAAAATAAAATCACTTTTAACACAAATATCATACAATGTTTTTTGTACAACTGCCCTATTTTGATGATGAAATGGGCGAATTTGCAATGACAATAAACTTCAAAATGCATTTTAATATTCAAATAATCAAAAGGTTGTGTGAATAGCAAACTTTAACAACGTTATGATTACTAACAAATGAGAAAAGACGATGTCATTTGAATTTCGTTCCTGTCCATTTTTCGTCTTGGGTTTTTAACTGCTTAATATGTTTGTCGAGAGTCCAATTACTAATAAAAGGGACGATTTGGTTGTTCCTCTGGATATTGAAGAGTCTGATGCAAGAAGAGCAAATCTGGACCTCCTGCCTAAAAAATCTGTTCAGCAGACAGTTATATTGCATATAACAATTTCCTCGCCTGGTGAAAAATGTAGAAGGGAAGTTCATCAACTTTGTGGAGCAAATTTTCAATGATAAAACGCCTTTGTTAAAAATGGTGTGGATGTTAGTAGATATTTTAAGGTAATAGAATATTTAAAACGAAAAAGTGAAGGATATCATCCCAAAAAATCGAAAATTCTCACCCGTGAACAAGTTGAAAAGTTTATAAAGGAGGCACCAGATAGGAAATACTTGATGGTTAAGGTTGCAACTATTTTCGGATTATCTGGGGACTGTCGGCGTGAAGAATTGTATAATTTATCAGCTGAAGACTTCGAAATAACAAATAAATCATTGGTTCTACAACTTCCAAATACAAAAACGAAAGTCAGTCGTTCATTCAGTATTATTCGAAAGTATGTGGACTATTTTCACAAGTACTTTGCACTGCGCCCTTCTGTCATCTAACATCGTCGTTCTTCCTGAAATACATAAATAATAAATGCACTGCCAATCCAGTTGGTATTAATACATTTGGGAAAATCCCATCTATTGTTGCCGAATTCCTCAAACTGCCAGAACCAAAGCAATATACAGGACACTGTTTTCGAAGATCCTCCGCTTCATTGCTAGCAGAATCAGGAGCAAATATTACGGATATAAAAAAACATGGTGGATGGAAGTCTACGACGGTAGCCGAGGGCTATGTTGATCATTCCATCGCATATAGAAATGTCATTGCTGAAAAATTTCTCCCAACCTCAACAGATTTTGGATCATCATCATCCAATATTGTACTTCCGGTTTCTACAAGTACTGATAGTGCTGAGGATTCTAATAATGTATTGCGAAGCTCCCTATCGTCACAGGGCATTAAAGTTAGTAATTATTCTAGTTTTACGATTAATATTAATGTTCATAAGTAATGATTGTTAAATGTTAATAATAAAAATTTGCAATTGCTGAATTTATCTCATCTGATTTCATCATAAGAAAATGAAGTGCTAAAAATATTTTTTACACTAATGTTAAAAATATTTTTAAGACGCTTCCACGTGAACATTGTGTGCTGTCATTCAAAGTGTCACTTTTAAAGGCAGCTGTACAAAAAAATATATATTAATTTCATTAGAGACTATCGCCAAACCTTTTATTACATTCATATAAATTCCACAAATCTTCTCGAATTATCTTTACAAACTACGGCGAGAATGCCACAGATATCTGACACCTGATTCAAGACTTGTTGGGGGATGAACAAACTGGCTTATGTCAAAATTCCAATCCACCCTGCATACATTTTTTTCCATCCGAAATTGAATGAACACTCTCATGTTATAATAAGCTTCAATTGTGCCTTTTTTTTTTTCATAATTCGACTCTTTATACCAACATTCATAACATTATTGTAGAAGCAAGCAAAAAAAATTGACGTTGGAGCAAAAAATGAATAATTTCCTACTCAATGAAGAAGCTACCCTCACAGTCTAAAAAACCGAATTGAACGAGGAACAAATTGAAACAAGCAATGAAACAAGTTCTACTAACACAAAAAAAAAACTCAGACATAAGGGAGAACGCAGGATATCTACAACAACCCCTAAATTTTTCACCGCTTTTTCTTCTACGCAAACAACCCGCGGGGGCAAACAGCACAGCACGTCGAAAATTTCAATTAGGGCTCGGAGGGTAGGTTAACAACCCCCGATGCTCCAGTCCATACATTTTTTACGTGCCAGGACGGCGCTTGTCGTCGGTGACGTCTTTTTGAGAGTTTCGGATCCAAGGTGGCCAAGGCCGGTTCTTGACCCCCCCAATGGCGGGGTGATTCGGCGGGTAGGCACGCTATTTAGGGGTTGTAGATGGGGGTGGTTGCACGAAGGGGTGGAAGGTGGATTTCGGGAAATGTTAATAAATGTCGAAGGGGTGAGCGGATTTGGAATGACAAGATAGAATTAATTTTATGCTCCATTAATTTGAGGAATGTAAAAATTAAACAATTTCGAACAATGGTGAAAGATACCTTAAAATATTGATTTATTATGTTTTCAATTTTTTTGAATGAATTCTACATGTTGGACTGATAACTTATTCTATTGATTAGTTTCTATCATTATTACAATGGCCGAGAATTTTTCAACTGTTCATTAAACAGTTTTCTTTCCTTTCTGTTTAATTTCTCGAATATTTATACCTAATTATTTTTTCATAATTCTGTATATTTTTATATTTTTCAAGGAATGATCGCTAGCCTTAACCTGTTGAAGCCATTTTTCAATATTACAAAATATTCACATGTACACACTTTCTCTGCATTTTCTGAGATTCTGAAAGGTTTTCTCTTTCAGTCCCTGGATCCAAAATTACTAAGAAACTGTTTTAAGGAACAGAAGACAGTTCCCTATACAGGGTTATTGACGAATATGGCTCTATAGATTATTTTAAGGAAAGACACAAGATTCAGGATTGAAATTCTAAAGGTGAGCTTCAAGTAAGAAGACGACTTCTCGTATATTTTTTGAAGGTTCTAGTGACATCAACTTTCATTTTTCAAATGGGAAGTGCCATTTTTTATTGCATAAATAGATTCTCCATTGAATTCTGAGTCTTTTCGATTCCAAAAGTTTGAATTTTCCTGAGAAAATTCTCTTGAAATGAGGAAATACGAAAAAAAATCTCAGAATTCAACTCTGTTGAAATACAGACAATGTCGAGGTTTTTTCATTAAAAATTCTCATTTTTGAGAATCTCCGAGAAGAAAGGCTGATGCTTCTTTTCCGATATGAATATTTTTCGAGATATTCAGAAAAAACGATTTTGTCTTCAATTTTCAATCTCATTCCGAATGTGTTTTCTTACTGGAGAATAATTAACGGTCAAGTGAAATTTTTGAAAATCTCTGTTATTTCATTACTATGTTATTAAATATACTCCACAGTTCTCAAATGTAATTTGAATCTTTATTGCAATAATAACAAAAGCAACAATAACAAAAGAGAAGCTATCAGAAATGTAACGGAGAGATATTCTGATTCGAATGTTTCCATTAGTCTGTTCAATAATACCAAAGAAATCTCAATATTTCTGAGTATCATATAATGATGCTCTGACTATACGAAATTAAATAAAATTCTAGTTACATTAAAGAAGAAATGTTGAAATTCATGTATAAGACGGATAATTTTTCTTCACTTCGAAAACTGTCTTATTTTTGGATAATAAGAAAAAATACTGAAGAAAACTCGGGCAACTGTTCATATGAAATCGATTTTTGAGATCAGAATAAAGAACCTCAAGTGATAATGAAAAAAACCGTTTTTCGAAAATATTTCAGAACTTCTTCAAACGTAACTACTAAACGATAATTCAAATATCTGCGCTCAATATATGTGACAAAAAAAGCGAATATCTGGGGCCACTGTCTAAATGTATCCCAGTTTTATATTTATCTCAATTATTGCACCCACCTCTTGTAGTTATTTTTTCATCCCATCACTTCCAATTTCACAAAATTTCAACAATTCACAAACCACAGTCACCCAAAACAAGAAGTCGTTCACTAAACGTATCTCGACTTCAAATGCGCTGCCTTGTATCATTCTCATTGTTCACATTGGACAGAAAAAACTTGCATGTGAATCATCGTAAACTTCATAACAAAATCAGCTCCACGCCATATGGAAGTCGGTTTATCTAAACTAAATCATGAGATGTTCGTCAGCCTGAATTCTTTAATTGAATTTCAATTCCAAACTTCGACTTCAGAATGAATGGATAAGATTTTTTAATTTTGTATTTCTGCTGTTGTTCATTTCCATGAACCATGAAAATCAAGAAAGGATAAAAAAAGCGTTTCAACGCATTTATATTCCCTACAGAAAATTTCGAGATTGTTATTCTATTTATCACTGATTTAGGTGTATTAATTATGGACTATTTAATAAATTGAAGACATAATTTTGTAATTTAATCTTTCAAAATAAGGCAATGAAGAGAAAACCAAAAAACGATTCAAGAGGACTTATTTAACAACAATATGACACAAACTGTTCTAAATCTTTCGTATAATTTCTTGAGAGTAGTCTTGTTGTAAAAAAGCAAACTTTTGGCTCAATAATGATGAGGAGTAAGTCTTAGAATCGACGGAGTTTAGAGCAACGACAAACATTTCAAGAATTAGCACTGAATTACAAGAAGAGTGAAAATATCTAAGAAAAAACGTACTTTCATCGAATTTAAAATGATACTATTAAGAAATGAGTGCATTCAAAACACACAAATGAAATTAGGTGTTCAAGCTGATGAATAATATTAGACGCACTTTTTCGAAAAACTTCATGGAAAAATTCCTGACTCGACCACCCAAAACAGCGGCTGCGTGTATGTATATACATGCCCTTACAGCTTCTCATGTTTAAGCGATTCCTGCCACGCATAATTTTTGCCGGTAAGTGTTTTCTAAATTGCGAGAATAATAATTAACGGCTGAAAAAGACGCAGATTGGGATCGTTTGTGTGGTAATTATATTAATTAATGACTTATTTATAAATCATGTCCGAGCACATCAATTACGGGCCTTGGAAAACAAGAGACGATCCGCTGCCTACTGTGCGCGTATGTGCGCGCTTAGACGGTCCCCAGTGGCGTAGAAACGGGCGATGTTTAATTCATGAAGGGACTTTTTTCTTCCGTTCAGTCTTGGGAACGATGCGGGATTGAGGGCATTCTTGATTGAGGACTGGATGAATGACGGATCCGTGTTGAGGATGAGGGGATTTCGATTCCGCGTTTTTTTTTTGAGTTAAAAGTGAAAATTATAATTACTTTGTCCCATTCAATTCTTCTTTAAGTTTTTATTCTCTCTCAAAAAACGTTGTAGTTTCAGGCAAAAAGTATATTTTGAGTCATTAATTCTACCCCTGTCTACAATTACATACAGGGTTTTTGTTCTCAGACGAACCAGCCCGTATATTTCTTATTCCATAGAGATAGGAAAATTTTTTTTAAACACGTCGAACGATTTTGTTTAGGGGACATCTTTTAAGGTATATTTGAGACTTGAAGGAGAAACATCCTAAGAGGAGGCGCTTCGCCCCTCAAAATTGAATAGAGAAGAGGGGTTGAGTGATACTTCATTTTAAAGATCTTGAAAGCGTCTTTACAACGATGCATAAAAAACTTACTTTTCTCTATTTCAGTATCGTAATGAGTTCATTACAGTACTAAAAGTAGTGCTGTAATGAAACTCATTACAGCATTGCTTTCAGTTATATTTTTCGTTTTGTGGTTGTCAGTACTGACCTCCGATCTAATCAATTTTCGAATTAAAACAATTCTAATTCCGTGATCTGTCAAATTTCGTAAGTCACACCAACTGCCAAGCTACAATACAAAAGTCACTAACCTGAATTTTCATTTAAATTTCGAGAGTATTTCACGAAACTTGACTGAAATAGAGAAAATATCGTCTAGTACTCGTTCCAGAAGGCCATTCCAACACTCATGCTTTCGAAAACTCGCTCCTTCGTCGCTCGTTTTCGAATTTCGCATTCGTGTTGGAATAGGAACTCATTCTGCAACTTGTTTTAGAAAATACTATTAAAGAACCGTTTCCGCAAAAGCTCAAATAAGCCACCTTGAATATTTTGGTTATTTTTACAATGTATGAGCAGATTTTTACTGAACCCTATTTGCATACTTGAAAAATTTTGAAAGAATCACATTTAAAATAAAATTATTGTTTTATTATGCTTACAATAAAAAATTTGATGTGCGTTTTTAAATCAAATGTTCAAATTTTCCACCATTGACTTCCATAAAATGAAAATATTCTCTAACATGGTTCAACGTAATTGGAGTTATTTTGCACTCATTCACAATTCGTTGGCGTAGTTCTTCAAAATTTTCAGGCTGAGTCACAAAAATTTGAGTTAATTAATTGATTTTTGGCGTGAATGGTTCATCAAAATTACGTTTTTCATAAACCGTAATTTAACGTAATTTTGATGTATCATTTTCGCCAAAAATCAATTTATTAACTGAAAATTTTGAAGAACTACGCCAACGAATTGTAGATGAGTGTCGTCAAATACCTCCAACCATGCATGTTAGAGAAGGTTTTCAGACAAGATTATTTTATGGAAGTCAATGGAGGAAATTTTGAACATTTGATTTAAAAACGCAGATCAAATTTTTCTGATTGTGATCATGATAAAACAATATTTTTTTTTTAAATGTAATTTTCTTAAGTCAAATTTGTAAAAAGGGCTCAGTAAGAATGGGCAAGTATATTGTCAAAACAACCAAAATATTCCAAGCTTTTGCGGAAACGGTTCATTGAAATTACGTTTTTTATGCACCGTTGTAAAGCGGCTTTCAAGATCTTTAAAATGATGTATCACTCAACCCCCATCCCTATTCAATTTTGAGGGGTTGAAGCGCCCCCTCTTAGGGGGTTGCTCGTTGAAGCTTCAAATATACGTCAAAAGATGTCCCCGAACAAAATCATTCAACGTGTTTCGGGAATTTTTTCTAATCACTATGATGAGAAATATACGGGTAGATCGTCTGAGAACAAACACCCTGTATAAAATGTGATAATGTAAATTCCCCTTTTTTCTCTTCAGCGGGAAAATTAACAGAAAACACAGAAAATGTTGACAGAGTCCCTGAAAACGGTTTTCCCTCGTATTGAGTTGGCCATCGCCCTGTATGAATTTCTGTATATTTTTTTGTTGTCAGAAGAAATTGATGAAGAATGGAGAACATTATTGAAGTTAATTCAATAATAAGAGGTATAGAAAGTAGGAAATTGGCTGGAGAAATGCGTGGGGCATTTAAATGAATGTTTCTGATTCAAATAGTTGACAGCTTTTTTTGATTGGCCTTATTTATCATTCTTAGATTGTAGGTATGAATATGCTTTGAAGCTGAGGAACAACCCAACCTTTCAGCAAATTACTTACAACGAAACCATTGTGAGAAAAAATTGTCAACTACGAATAATTCTTGCTTTGTATAATATAATAATAGTTAATTATGAAACAAGTACAGAAGGCAAGGGAATGCTATGAGAAGGTTAGGACAAAGTATGAAACTAAACATCGGAAAAATAACAAATGAAGTTAATTTTTCATTTTAGTTACAAAACTAGAATATAAAATATAACAGTCATAGCAGGGTAGCTTTAGTCAATAAAATTATATCTGTAGATGTTTATCTTTGCAGGGGTGTACGTATGAGTGAATTTGATGAAATATTTTCGACTCTCATTCCTGCCAAACGTTTGTTATCTTCTTGTGACAATAGATTTAAGTGAAGAAGGCATTGATATTCTTATACGACTACAAAATTCAAAAACGAGCCACGAAGTGTCTCGTTTTTGAATGAACGAGTGTTAGAATGAGCCTTCTGTACGAGTTTCATACACAATTTTCGCTAATTCGTTGAATGTTTAACCAAATAAATAAAATATCATTCAAGGATTTTCGCATTGAAAAACATTAATTGGCAGATCCGTTTTCTCCCTCTTAAATTTGACAGGTAATAAATAAATCCGTAACAGAAGGACAACATCTAAACAATAAATATAATCATGAAAACTGTGCTAGAATTAAATATTCTCCCATGAATTTGTTTTTGAAAATGTGGGGGAATGAACTTATTTGACATGGAATCAGAGAAAACATTTTAAGATACGACAATTTAAATATCAGTAATGCGATTTAATTCCTGGTATTTCTCAGCTTCAGAATTGTTTTAGAACGTGTCACCGTCAACATTTTTTCAGCATGTAGAAAATTGGATAATCGACGTTACAATTTTTTCCTAAAATATGAGTTCTACAAAAACTGAAATTCAAAATAATTTTCCTAATTGAAAAAGCTATTTTATATAGGAAATCATAATCTATTCAAATTTCTTCATACTGCAAAATTATAATGCTGGAATAACAAGAAAAATCTTTCAATATGTCAAACAACATCTATTTCAGTATAGATAAATGAAATTGATTTTAAAAGAGCCTACTCCCCATGCATTTTGAAAGGTTTGAAAATTTTATTCCTATCATCTACTTGAAAATATAAGGAATTCATCCTTTGTAATTTCTTTATTTCAATTTATTCGTTAAACGACGAATTGATGGCGCTCTAAAAACAGAATCGCGAACCCATAAAAATCTAATTTCCCCGTTTTCCTCGATTTTCCCGCCGCCCCTGCCTCAAAGCTAGACCGCGATCCCCCCTTTGGCCCCCCTCGAACCCCCTCCCCGCGCGACAGACAGAAATTGGCCGACCACTTTTTATCATCTGCAGCACGTTTGACAGCGGTCCGTCAACCGAGTGACAGTCTCTCAAAAATTCTTTTGTTCCGACGTGGATGCCGACACAGACGTTGTCCCCCCCCCCCCTGGCCCCCCCGCCGGCGGACGCTCAAATATTTGTGATCTTTATAATTCGTCGATTTATATTTGCGTCATCGAATTTTACAAATACTTAGACCGGGACCCCTTTTTTTCGGGCCCCCCCCGCTTTTGAAGGATCGACGTCTCGGACGGCAGTTTTTTGACAGATGCCGGCCGTTGCGTTCTTTTGTTTCGCGATTGTCGAGTCCATAAATTAGATCTAGGTCAGTTTCGTATCGTTTCGCTGCGAAATTGTCCCACGAGGGGGCTTTGGGATGGCGGAATTAGCCAGAAAAGCTTGTCGTAGGTCTGATAAGATCTGTTCGACTAATTGTGACGAAGAGATGAAATTTGTCCCGTTTCCGCTCCTGAAAATGGGTATTTCTTTCTCAACCTCACCATGAATTATGTGGGGAATTATAGTTAGGATATTTTCTGAAAATGATGATGGATGCCGTCAAAATTCATAGACTTATATTACCTGCAATATAGTGCAGTAATAATATATCCAACCAAAAACATTTTCATGTAAAATATTATCAAGACGTGGCCGTATTTCTAACATGGTCAAAAAGTATTTCACAAACTCAATGCCTTGGTCGAATTAGTGACTTGGCCGTTTCTCTTCTGCCACGTGAGCGTAAGGTGAAAAATTCATTGGCTGTTCATAACTTTTGTGTTAAACAATAGTTCTTCTAGTTACGAAACGGCGAAGTCACTTATTTCGACCAAGGCATAGAGTTTGTGAAATAAGAACTTGTGAAGATGAAGAATGTAGAGTAAGCAGCTTGGCTCTACATGAGATCTGATAACTTTTTGACAATGTGAGAAATACAGGCTCGTCTTGGCAACATTTTACATGAAAATGTTTTAGGTTGGATCTGCTACTTTCATGATGCAGTTCAATTTCTATTCTTCCTTAAAGAGTTCCGAGACATAATAGGTTTGTTCCACCTCAAAAAAAATTTTGAACAAAAAAAACCAAAAATGTACTAAAAAGTGAAACAATAATTGCTTTTTCACCATATAAAAAGCTAGATGCCAACTTCAAATCTAAATCAACACATAAACAATGAGCGAAATATTATTTAGATATTGATATGAAATTAAATGAAAAATATTAGACTATTAAAAAGGAAATCACATTATGACGCTAATATAATGTACTCACAATAGTTGTTGTATTTGAAATCAGTGTCAATCAACTAATTATGAAGGAACTCAGACTCACAAACCTATGATGGCTGACACCGATTCCAAAAAAAAAAGTTATTCTAATTGACAAATTCAAAGAATAGTTATTTATGATACAAGTGCGAAAGGCATTGATATCCTTACACGAGTTCGAATTTTAAAAAAGAGCTACGAAGTTGCGAGTTTTTGAATGAACTAGTGTAGAATGAGCCATCTGTACGAGTATCATACATTATTTTCTCTAATTCGCTGAATTTTTATCGAACTCAATAAAATGTTGCCGTAAATATCGTTAAGTGATTTTTGCATTGAAAAATATTTATTGGCAGAACTGTATCTCAGAAATTTGACAGATGTTGAATAAATCCGTGGCAGCAGGCCCACATGTCATCAATAAATATTACTGAAAACAGTGCTAGAATGAAATATTATAACATTGTTTTGTTCTACGAGATGTGGCAGAATCAACGGATTCGACACATGATTAGAGAAATGAATATTCTATGCATCAATGCTATAAAATTAAAGTTTTTTGAAACACATTTTCAATTATCATAATGGAAACATAAGTCATTTATAACACTCATTCCATCTGTTCAAAACAAAGAATCACATTTTGAAACACCCTGATAATATTATTAAACGAAGATCTTCTCGTGTCAAAACGTATCATATTCTACATAGTGCTGTTGGCAAATGCACATTTCGAAAAAAATTTTCACTTCATATAACCGTGAATGGAACAGAAATATCCTTACCCCTACCCATTTCGAATGTCAGTTTTGGAGGGTCACTCACCTGCAAAAAAATAACAGAAAGTTAGAATAGAAGTGATCGAGTTACAAGGTAAAATCAAAACAGTGTCGAAAAAATTCATCAACAAACATTAAAATTATATGCAAATTGTCGCCATTTTTTCAAGTGCCTCAGAGGGGTTAGTAAAGTAGCAAACAACCCAGTTTGTGGTAAAGAAAAAGATTCTTGAACTCAGACGACTTTACCAATAATCAATCAACTGCATTATAAAAAAACAATACATTCTTCATGTTAGAGATATACCGGGTTATTTACGAATAAGGCTCTATAGAATATTTTTAGGAAAGACACAAGATTCAGGATTGAAATTTTAAAGGTAAGCTTCAAGTAAGAAGACGACATCTCGTATATTTTTTTGAAGGTTCTAGGACTTTCGGTTTTCCGGAAGTGACATCAACTTTCGTTTTTCAAATGGGAAGACCCATTTTTTATTGCATAAATAGATTCTCCATCGAATTCTGACACTTTTTGATTCCAAAAGTTTGAATTTTCCCGGGAAAATTCTCTTTAAATGAGGAAATGCGAAAAAAACATCTCAAAATTGCACTCTGTTGAAGTACAGGCAACTTCGAGGTTCTTTCATTAAAAATTCTCATTTTTGAGAATCTCTGAGAAGAAGGGCTGATGCTTCTTTTCCGATAGCGATAGCGATTTTCAGAATATGATACAGGAGGTCACAAATTTTTTGTCAATATTAGAAGTGACGAAACATCAAAAAATCGGTTTTTTTTCAAATTGGGACCCCATTTTTTCGAAGCATTCTCGAAATCTTCGTCAAAAATTATAAGAACATACGTCCAAGACTTTTGTCGCAAAATTAATATTTTTCGAGATATTCAGGAAAAACGATTTTGTATTCAATTTTCAATATCATTCCGAATGTGTTTTTTTACTGGAAAATAATTTGCGGTCAAGTGGAATTTTTGGAAATCTCTGTTATCAAGAAATTATTTCCTTTAGTTCAGACGAGTTAAGTTCTTGAATTACCATCTGTAATGCGAGAGCAACAATCGGTTTAAAGTTCTCGATGTAAGTATTAGTGAAATCAACGTAAAAAATTCTCAGGAATGCAGAAAAAATTATTTGTAATAATTTTTAATGCTTTTGTAAGGATAATCAACAGAACATGTGACAATTTCATCACTGAAAATTCAAATTTCCCTACCATGACAAAAAAGAAATTCTCCAGAATCAATAATTTGCAGCAATTATTTCAAGCTTTAAAAAATAAAGAATAACTGAACTCGTCTGAACTATAAGAAAATATTTTCTCGATAACAGAAATTTCCAAAAATTTCACTTGACCGCTAATTATTTTCCATTAAAAAAACACATTCGGAATGAGATTGAAAATTGAAGACAAAATCGTTTTTCCTGAATATCTCGAAAAATATTCATTCAGTTTTCCGTTAGAAAAATAATAATTTTATTTCGGACTCATGCCCACCTCTGTATGAACCTATATATTGAATTTTCCATTCCTGTGTATTTTCCTTCATTTAAATTATTCAATTCTTAAAAATCTTCATATTATTCCTTTGATATAAAACAAACATAACCACTCATAACATTGGTCAAGTTTATTCAGTCGATACTGTCCCCACGGGTTTTTATAATATTTCTTTAGTTCCTGTAAAACCACCCCTATTCCCCAACTGAAAAATAACCTAAAAAGAATTCAGCACGAACAACCGACCGCCACTCCGAAAAAAATCAATCATCCCTCGCCTTCGCGAGCCTCAACCCTTAAAAAAGCAACCCGTAGAAGGCCCCAATACTGGTGCATTCTGGAGCACCTACCACACTCCCCCCAAACCCTGCAAACCCCGTCCGTCTGCAATACAAGGCACACTCGACACGGCAGCGAAAAAAACGTCGATACTTACACCCCAGACGACGGACGGGGTAACTGCCCCCGAATTGTGGACGTCGAGAACCTTGACTCTTTTTTCGACGCCCGGCGTCGTGCCTGCAAATCGGGGATGGCTGAAATGCAACCCTCCGGATGGACTTCTGGGGGTGCAAGGGTTGGGTCAGTTTGTTTCTCGGTATGTGGGTCATTTGGGAGAGTCCATAGGGTGTACTGGAGAATACATTGGAAATAAGATAATCTTAATATATGAAACTAAGTCGGTCATTTTGTTGGTAACACCATTTATAACTCCAGATTGGATAAACTGTTTGTTATGAACGATTTTTTTTTATTCTTCTACGATGAGGTTAACATAAAATACATTAAAACTCTGAAAAATTTGATGAAATGGAAAAAAGAAAGGAAATAATTTTTCTTCTTGCGATTGACGCCAGTAGGTGTCGCTACGGTTAATAGCGTTTTCGTGAAAGTATTATAATTGAGATCAATTCGGTGAACTACATTTTCTGAAAATATTAACGCGTCTGAGTCCATGTGTTATAACACCTTTCTTTCTTCCGAACACTACGGAAAATTATATGACGAAATGTTTTGAACAAATCTACTATTATAATAATATTTGTAAACAATTACTGTGTATTTTGAGTAGCCTAAACGGATGTTTTGGGGGCGCATTGATTCTTTTGTCTGGTAACTTCAGACAACCATTACCGGTAATTCCAAAATCGACGGCTGCCGATGAAATGAATGCTTGCCTAAAATCATCAACTTCAAATTGGCTAGGTGATGAGGCTCTCAACTCAGTTGATTGCGGTTGGAATAGTACCAAGAGATATTTGCAGCCCACAAAAATGCAAAAAATACATGCACCACAAAAATTGTTGAAAATGATTTTTTGTAACTGCAAAAAAGGATGCAATGCGTCATGCACCTGCAGAAACCTGAGTCTTTTTTGTAACGCTACATGTGGGGAATGTGCAGGTGTTAACTGCCAAAACAGTTGTCCAATCTTTGGCAAAGATGAAGAAATAATTGACAGCCACTCAGAATCAGATAAATTTTTTGACACAAAAAGTATTAATTTCACGTAAATAAAGTGATGAATAAATGAAATTTTTGAATGATATTTTGTTATTTTGAACAGATAGGGGTTGCTTTTAGGGGTTGAAAAATAAAAATAACTAAAACTGACATTGATCCAAAATACTGTTCTAAAATTGATTGAAATTAATAAATTATATTAATGAAGACCCATTTTTACACATTTCATGCTGAAAGGAGGTGGTTTATAAGGTCTTGAAGTATATGAAGACCTTCATTAAACTTCATAAAACCCTACTGACGCCCAAAAATTACTTTGATTTACGTTAGAACAAGTTTCTTTTAATTTTGGATGAAGGGGTTGTTTTCACTCCTTAAAAATAAATAGGCATAAATCGGCATAGGTAGGAGGTAGTAGAAGACAAGTGAAGCTTTTATCAAAATCGAAGCATCTTGATAGAATTTGGAGGTAATGACTTATTTTCGCCCTCATTGACTGGACTAATTGTACAGGACAATTTTATGTCCACTTTCAAGATATTATACTATAATAGTTTATTATAATATTAAAGCTGCCTTTTGTTTATCGATTGAGGCAGTGCGAAGTCTGCCAGGGGA